>JAMKPZ010002253.1:0-60558 GCA_024699675.1 Amphibolis antarctica
ATTACAAAATAGAAGATAAGAAAACTAAATAAAAGAATGCTACTAGCCCTCCCCACATGCTGTTGGCAAGTAAAATAACTCGACGTTGTCGCGGCTGGTGTACCAAGAGGGGATACCTTACCTAGAGGGAGCCGAAGTTTGCGATCTCCCTCATTGTCAAGTGGCACTCGGGCTAGGTAAAAATGGGGGCTTGGATACTCATTTGCGGGGAGAAGTGATCTCGTGTTGGTATATCGTAACCACTCGGAATCAGCAAAGACTATGGGGACAAGGACGAACCTAGATTACTCACCCTGTTCCATCTTTGTGCCATCGGAGTTAAACAAAATGGGTGCTCGGATTCTCGACGTAGAAATTTGGATGTAGTTGATGTCACTCCTGCGGTCGGTAGTTCGTCCCAAAGGTCCGGATAGCACTTCTTGAGTCAGATATGCCGCCTGCTGCTGCAAACTGTTCTCACCGTCAGCTGTGGGTATGGCTACCGAGTATGTCGGATGCGGAAGCCGATTGTAGGCCGGTTGGATAGTGGGGTGTGTAAGTATTCAGGCGACATGCCGCGGATGGGGGGCCAGGTCATTTTCCGACTTCCGGGTGTAGTTTCTGGCGAATGGTGAGCTGGTTGTTTCGTGGTTCCAAGACTTAAAAGGATGTGGGCATGTTCCAATGGGTTGTGACCCAGGAAATGAACAAACCTGTGGGGTGAAGTTTTGGGGTAGTTTTGTCGACCCTCTTCCTTTTCCCTTTGGACAGGGTAGGATGGCTAGTGAGTTGGACCTGCTCATCATGTGTGCCTCGTGTGAGGTGTAAGTCATACAAGGGAATTCACTGAGGAAAGGAGCGTACCTGTCTGAACCTGATCTCTTGATCAATCGATGGAGAGTCGAACAGAGACTTCGGTCACCTGCTTGTTTGAAGGTGGCGGCCACGTGGAGTCCCGCTTGTGCACGTTCTTCACGTTCATGGGGGATTGGCTTCTTGGTTGGCTTGTGGGATGTTGGTCTAAGAAGCCGGCGGCTGGTTTGTCTGGAGGCAGTGGCCGCGTGGATCCCCGATCGAACTTTTTTTTTTTTTTTTTTTTGGTCTTCAGGGGGGCCGGTCCAGGAAGGTGGCAGCCGACTCATCTGGAGGTGGCAGCCACGTGGATCCCCAGTCGAACTCGTTTTTCTTAGTCTTCGGGGTGGTCGGTCTAGGGAGGCGGCAACCGGCCTATTTGGAGGTGGTAGCCGCGTGAACCCCCGATCGACGTCATTTTTCTGGGTCTTCAAGGGGCCGGTCTAGTGAGGCGGCAACTGGCCCATCTAGAGGTGACAGCCGCGTGAACCCCTGATCGACGTCGTTTTTCTAGGTCTTGAAGGGGCCGGTCTAGTGAGGCGGCAACCAGGCCATTTGGAGGTGGCAGCCGCGTGAACCCCCGATCGACGTCATTTTTCTAGAAGGGGCCGGTCTAGTGAGGCGGCAACCGGCCCATCTAGAGGTGGCAAGCCAGTTGGTTCCCCAAACTATATGTGCAAAGATGGGTCTTCGGGGAACCGGTGGCCGGTTGTTTGTACCGGCTTGCCACCGCAAGCTGGTTGGTTCCCCGAACTATATGTGTAAAGATGGGTTTTCGGGGAACCGGTGCCGGTTGTTTGTAGCAAGCCGGGTGGTTCCCCAGAGCATCTGTCAAAAGATGGGTTTTTGGGGAACCAATGGTCGGTTATTTATACCGGCTTGCTGGCGGCAAGCTGGTTGGTCCCCCGAACTGTATTTGTAAAGCTGGGTTTTCGAGGAACCGGTGGCCGGTTGTTTGTACCGGCTTGTCGGCGGCAAGCCAGGTGGTTCCCCGAGTCATCAGTACATAGATGTCCGTTAAAGCATGGGGTTTTAATGGTGGCATCATCCCTGGAACTTTTCCGGGGCATCGGGAGAGTAGACTTACGTCTCCCAGAAAAACATACGAGGACCGTCAGGTTGTACGTGTTCGTACAGCCGAATGGCCACCACTAGCATCCTTGTCGGTGGCGTCATCCTGGAATCTTTTCCGGGGCGTCGAGAGACTAGACTTACGTCTCCCGGAAAAACGTTCAGGGACCGTCGTGTTGTACGTGTTCATACACCTGAACGGCCGCCGCCAACATCCTTGCCGGTGGCGTCATCCCAGAAACTTTTACGGGGCACCAGGAGAGTAGACTTACGTCTCCCGGGAAAACATACAGGGACCGTCGGGTTGTACGTGTTTGTACACCCAAACAGCCGCCGCCGGCATCCTTGCCGGTGGCATCATCCCGGAGACTTTTTCAAGGCATCAGGAGAGTAGACTTACGTCTCCTAGAAAAAAACGTACGGGGACCGTCAGGTTGTACATGTTCGCAACCGAACGGCCGCCGCTGGCATCCTTGCCGGTGGCGTCGTCCCGAAAACTTTTTTCGGGGCATCAGGAGACTAGACTTACGTCTCCAAAAAAATGTACAAGAACCGTCGGGTTGTACGTGTTCGCACCCGAACGGCCGCCGCCGACATCCTTACCGGTGGCGTCATCCCGGAAACTTTTTTCGGGGCATCGAGAGAGTAGGCTTACGTCTCCCAGAAAAACGTACGGGGACCGTCGGGTTGTACGTGTTCGCAAACCCGAACGGCCACCGCCAGCATCCTTGCCGGTGGCGTCATCCCGAAAACTTTTCCGAGGCATCGAGGGAGTAAACTTACGTTTCCCGGAACCTGATAAAACGCGTAAAACGGTTGGGAAACTCAGAGTTTCCACGTAAAATGACCCGATGGAAGGGTTGTAGCCGAGCTGAACTCAACCATGCCGAGTGGATTCACCCAGCCGGGAGGGCAGCCACCATTACCCTCAGACACGTTTCTGAGGGAATGATACCTAGGGCGGCCCTCCGACCTTTCCCTTGCATGGGAAAGGTGCTACATGGTCGGGGCTCGAGAAAGGTGTCGTTAAAACGTACCGAAAATGTCAAGGACGGGGAGGCTTACCTGTAGGGAGTCGTTGGCGGGGATCAGAAGTCCTCGCTCCTGCACAGCGAAAAGGCGTCGGGGCCCCGAGCTGCTTTCCTCCTTCAAAACCGGTGGACGATCGTTTCTCCAAAGCGTGTCAGCCTTCTTCTCGAAAATTTTCTTCTACTGAGTGATGTGGGGGGCCGCTCCTTTTATAAGGGATTGCCTTCCTTCTTTGGGGGCGCCCGAAGATGGAAGGCGGCATGATTCCGGGCTAGATTACGCGATCCACGTAATCGATTTGCAAGATTTCAGTGATTAAATCCCGTCGTATTTTTCTGATTGATTCGGCTTGCCTTCTTGGGTAGCCAACCAACGGCCGCTACGTGGCAAGCAGAAGCCGGTTGGTTCCCCCATCATTTTCTCCAAATGTGGGTTTTTTGGGATCCAGGTGCCGCTTCCTTAAAGCGACTTATCGGCGGCAAGTCGGCTCCATCCCCCCAACTTTTCACCAAATGTGGGTTTTTGGGGGTCCGGGTGCCGCTTCCTTGAAGCGGCTAGCCGGCGGCAAGCCGACTCCATCCTCCCAACTTTTCACCAAATGTGGGTTTTTTGGGCTCCGGGTGCCGCTTCCTTGAAGCGGCTTGCCAGCTCCATCCCCCCAACTTTTCACCAAATGTGGGTTTTTGGGCTCTGGGTGCTGCTTCCTTGAAGCGGCTTGCCGGCGGCAAGCCGGCTCCATCCCCCCAACTTTTCACCAAATGTGGGTTTTTGGGGGGTCCGGGTGCTACTTCCTTGAAGCGGCTTGCCAGCAAGCCGGCTCCATCCCCCCAACTTTTCACCAAATGTGGGTTTTTGGGGTCCAGGTGCCGCTTCCTTGAAGCGGCAAGCCGGCTCCATCCCCCTTTAAGCATGGGGTCAACAATTGTGTTAAGAAAAAACCTCCCCTGTTGAACACTTACAATGTTTGCTATTTCTTTTGGAACATCTTGGTTGTATTGTGCTTAAAACTAAAATAACATTTTTTGCAAGTTTTTATCAAGTCTGAAATTTTATATCATTTGCAACAATTGTGGTATTATCGTAAATAGATACACCTGTTGCATGACAGCATGAAATGGAAGCTAAAGCTTACTTAATGATGGTACACAAGCAAATCTTCTTTTATATTTAAATGTAGTATGTTAGGTTGGTCAAGAGATTCATCTTATAGGTTAGTCTGAACACCTACAAGAAGAACAATTATGGCTGTCCCACAACAAAGAAACCTAGAGAACAAACAATAGGTAGTATGTTTTACCCTAATTTAATGGATGAACCTTCCTACATAACACTTCCTAAATGTACTAATGACAAATTTGAATTAAATTCCAATTATATCAACCAATTACCAAAATTTCATGGATTTGAAAAAGAAGATGCTTATTGGTTTTTAAAAGAATTTAATGAAATTTGCAAAATGATGAAAGTACCAAACATGTCTGTTGAAGCGGTTAAACTAAGATATATGCCTTTTGCTTTAAAAGATATTGTAAAAAGATAGTTATACAGTTTACAACCAAATTCTATTACCAATTGGAATCAATTTTGTTCTGAATTTCTAGGAAAATACTATCCAATGCATGTCACAATTAAAAGGAAGAATGAAATTTTAAATTGTAGACAGAAACTAGGAGAGCCTTTCTAGAAATATTTTACAAGATTTTGTGACCTAGCTCAATGTCCACATCATGGAGTAGAGGGTTACCCAAATCTGAACTATTTATGAAGGAATCAATTATCACACAAAGACACTCTTAGAATCTTTGAGTCAAGATGGATTTCTGAATCAAGGAATAGATAATTCTTGGAAATTCTTAGAAGATTTAGCCAAAAGAACTACCCAATGGAAGAGTGCTGCTAAAGTGAGTCAGGAACAAATTTCTACCCCTAAGGGAGTCCATATTGTTGAACCATATGTTTCCTTAGAAGTTAAAATGGCTAGCTTGATACATAAAATTGATGAACTACAACTTCAACAAAAGATTGAGCCTAACATGCCTAAATGTACAAGTTGCTTTGTCATAGGTCATGTTGTAGAAGACTGTCCTATTTTACATGAATCTGAAGATATTAATTTTTTATTTTATAATCAACGTAACAACTCTAATTTCAACCTTACTTATAATCTAGGTGGAGGAACCATCCTAATTTTTCATGAAAAAACTCAAGACAACAACCACCTCAATCTGTAGGACAGTCTTTTATTGAACAAAATGCAATGAACAATAGCTCTTTAAATTTAAATCAAACTCAACCAGTTCATGATCAAAATGTTGAGAGACAATTAGCAAACTTAATGCAAAGAGTAGAAATAGCATTAAAGTCCAACTCTCAAATTGCTGCTCATGATCAAGCTATTAAAAGAATCGAGATGCAACTGAACCAAATATCCAATTCACTTAGTCTAAAAAACAAAGGTGTTCTTCCAAGTCAATTTGTTCAAAATCCCCGTTTACTTGATGGGCACATAGCTCATAGAGGGGATGAACAGTTCCACACAACTTAAGCCAATAAGGCTGCAGTTTAGTGGTGTATGTTTATAAACCACCTAGTTTTCTTGTGAGCCATTAGAACTCCACAAGCATAGATATATATATATAAGCACTATTTTTATTTTAATTATACTATTTTTGTGTGAAAAATATATATATATATCACATCCTTATCATCATTCTTTATTGATGCATAGCAATTGTATTCAATTTCTATAGCAATACTTATGCATTTCAAATGACTTATCATGTTAAGTTCAATGCATTATTCTGCATGCATCATATTTTCATGATTGATCTTGGGGATGTTTATTATATTCCTTATTTGTTATGAATTTTTCTATCTATACTGAACTTTTCCATTTACATTGAGGACAATGCAAAGTTTAAGTATGGGGAGAAAGTTTATGTTTAAATATGTAAAAAATGTTTACAATTTTAAAAAAAATTTCTTTTCTGATATTTGTGATTTTTTTTATTTTCGCATCTTTAATATCTTTTATGTTTTTATTTGAGAACAAAACTTCTTGAGGAATGTAAGTTTCAAGTGTTGCTATTAGAATTAATAAGAAGGCCCTATTATATTGAGAGGAGAATTTCCAGAGCCAATTCCAAGTAACCTATTTCCCTTAAAGGAGATGGATTTCAAATTAAATTGTTCAATGGGTTGAGTCTTCCTGTTTCATTTGAATTAATGCCTTGTTAACCTAGTTTTTCTAAAGTAAATTATTTTCCTTTCTCATTACCTTGTTTGTGTGGAGAGATAAACCTATGCCAAGTGCCATCATAAAAATGATCATGATATGAAATTCTTTTCATTCTAGTGAGTATTATCCTAAGGTATCTCCCAAACTTCTTTGAGTTAGAGGATATGTGAAGGAAGGTAGCAAGGGTATGAGCTTTAATATACTATGGAGTTCATTTGGAAATTAGGTTATGGAGATATAAGGTATTGAAACTAATCGATTAAGGGTCACTTATTCTAGTATATCATTTACTTTATGTTTGATGTAAAAAAAAAAAAAAAAATCAAGAAAAAAAAAAAAAAAAAAAAGAATCAGAGAAAAAAATTCAAGGGATCAATGTCAATATGAGGTAGAAAAGGAAAATATTCGAAGTCACTTGGGATGTGAGAATGAAGTGGAATGTTATCATATCAACAAATTAACATTTTGAGTGATGGTGTATTAATTGTCTTATCCCTTGTCTACCAGCCAAAGCATTTTCCAATATGTTAGAAAGGAATGGAATATCTTAAATTACCCTCTTTTGTTGGTGAGATGTGTGTCTATTTTAATGATTTAATACTTGATTGAGAGTAGTAAAGGTGTGAATTCCTCTTGCTTACACAAGATAGATGGTTCTCATGAATAGGTGACTCCTTGTTCACATTTTAAAGTGAGTCTATTCAAATTAAAGGCAAGGAGAGGGAGTCTATTCCATTTTTATAGCAACAAGTGATTCAAATGATCCTTTGATTGGTTATGTTTCCCTTCTCTCTCTCTTTTTATTTCTTTGGACTTTGTGGGTGTATCCATTGAAAACCCTCCGGAGACACAACTCTGCCATTAAGGTAACCTAGGAGTTTAAAAGCTTGTTGCACTTACTAATCTTCCTTTGTACGATGCAGCTGCTACCCTTCCTCTATGCAATGCAACAATGTGAGTTCTTCACATCTTGGGATTTAGACACCTACATGGGGTTTAGACAAAATCAATAATGTTAAACATGGTAATTGAGGATTGAAATCATAAATTGAACAACCTAATCTCTATACCTAATCATAGACCCCAAGTACATCTTTTCATAAGCATGGATCAGAGAGTAACACATAGTAATTGCAGTTTCAATTTTATAATTTGTATGTCATATATTTGTAAATGGATGGATTAAAATGAAAAACCATTGATGTGCCAGCTTTTTTTGGGAGTTTCATCATAAAATAAGTACAAATACAATATCAATCCATTTGGAGTTGTAGATGACACAATGTTGACTTAATATTACATTTGTTATAGCAATATGATGCATTCATTTTATTTTTAGAGGTTGATGATTTCAAAACCAGATATAATGCATTCATTTTATTTTTAGAGGTTGATGATTTCAAAACCAGATATAATGCATTCATTTTATTTTTATTACGTTTGTCATAACAATATGATGATTCATGTACGTTATAGCAATATCAATCCATTTGGGGCTACATATATTGAAATTATTTCAAATCCAAATATGATGCATTCATTTTATTTTTATTACATTTGTTATAGCAATATGATGCATTCTTGTTATAGCAATGTCAATCCATTTGGAGATGCATATTATTGAAATTATTTCAAATCCAGAGAACCATGCTCACCCATTCCTTCTTTTTTGTTCCTTTTTTTTAATGTACTAACTGGTAATTGTTTGTGGTGTCTAATGTTTGTTACCTTATTTTCATTCTAAAAAAATAATAATATAATACATGCCTCACCTCTGAGATTTTCCAAATCTGGTATTTGTTTTCCAAGTGTGATGAGCAACCTCACATGTGAATATTCGATCTTTAGGAATGCATATAAGGTGTGATCTAAGTACAATGCAAACACATTGGTTATGGTTAGATTATCTGTTAGCATATTTTGTATGTATCATTCATCACATTTGTATTTTCTTGAATTTTCACAGATATGTTAGATATGAAATATTAAAATCATGTGTAAATATTGATTGATAATTGCACTGTTATGTTTTAAATGTTGATGAAATCTTGTTTGCACAATTATGATTTAAATGTTTGTGGTTTGTTCAATGTTGCAAGTAATGTTTAATGTTAGTTTATCCATTGTAAATGTTGTAGGTTGTGTTTAGTTCAATGTTTAATAATCTTTTCCTTCTAGATTAACAAAAAGATTTGAAACTTGGAGCAAAGTTATGAATAAATTTAATGAGATGACAGGAGCACACATAGCCAAGAAAAATGTGAATAGTCGAATGAAAACATAGAGTAATGTACAAAGTTTACAATAAACTTTTAAATCAAAGTGGATAGGGATGAATTGAAGTACTACAACTGTTTTTGATGAAACATGGAATGCATTTGTGGAGGTTAGTTCTCATTACACATTAGTACATTTTAACACTATTCAT
Organism: Amphibolis antarctica; assembly: GCA_024699675.1. Classification (NCBI taxonomy): domain Eukaryota; kingdom Viridiplantae; phylum Streptophyta; class Magnoliopsida; order Alismatales; family Cymodoceaceae; genus Amphibolis; species Amphibolis antarctica. The sequence goes on from JAMKPZ010002253.1 coordinate 8,598, forward strand.
TAATTACCATGTTAATAAATTTCTTTACTTTGATTTTGTAGAAACATCCAGAGTATGCTCCATATAAGGGAAAGTCATGCCCAATCTATGATTAGCTCGTAATAGTTTTTGAAAGCAATATTGCAATAGGCTCATCTTCTGTACAACTTATAGATTATGAAGAATGTGTCAACCTAAATGATGACAATATTGATAATACATCTTATGTTCCCTTATCTATAATCAACTTGAATTAGAAAGACCTTCTCTAAGCACATCATCTACAGTAAATAACAAAAAAAAAGGGAAGTATGCACAACCACATGCATGTAGAGACTCAAGAAATGATTGCATCAACAATGACAGATGTGAACCTTACATTTTCGAAGTTTATTGAAGAAGAGAGGTCATCAAGTGATTCTGTTGTATTTGTTATGAATCTTATGACAAAAGCTGCAAAAGAGAATATTCAATTAGAGAAGAGTGATCATGATCATGTGATAGACATCATTCTTAAAATTCCCGATCTTTCTAAGGAAGAAAGGTTTAGAGCATTGAAACTGATGGACAATGATTTTCTATGATCTCAATTTTTACGTGTACCAACTATGATGAGGATCAATTGGTGGAGGTTCAACTTTAAACAATGATTGTTATGTTTTGAACTACAAAAATACACATTCGATGTTGTGTTTTGTTACAAAAATTATGTGGACTTATTTTGTTCTAAAATGAACTTATGTTTTGTTATGTTCCAAAATTTTGTATTTTGGTGATGCATTTTTATGAATGATTTGTTATGTTCCAAAATTTTGTATTATGGTGATGCATTTTTATGAATGATTTAAAATCTTGTATTATGGCGATGCATTTTTATGAATGATGTGTTATGTTCAAAAATGTTCTAAGTTTTTTTAACATCTTTTGTATAGGAAGCTAGTTGGTTTATAAATGGACTTCCACTCAAATATGAGGGTGTTTCAATTACTAATTCAAAGGCATTTGGAAAGAAGAACGAAGAGACACAAGGTGATCATGTTACTAACTCAATTACTTTGTGCATTGGCTATTACATCAAATACTATGTCCATACGTATAGCACAAATATATAGTAAAGAAGGAGAACAATATATGCAAAGATTCCTAGATCCTTCTTTACCAGATCAAGCCTATAATTGTAGAAAAATATACTGCATGAGCCAACATGTGTTTCATCAATTTTGTGCTTTGTTGAGAAGGGAAGGAGTGGTGCAAGATGGTAGGAACATATATGTTGAAGAAAAACTTGGAATGTTCCTTGTGACAGTAGGTCAAAATCAAAGATATGAAGTAACAAGAGAGCAATTTCATTGATTTGCATGGACGATTAGCACTTATTTTCATGAAATGTTGGATGCTATTATCAAATTGGGTCGTATACTTTTGGTTAAACCTCCTGCAACAACTCTTACAAGGATACAAAATGATTCACATGTTTACCCATACTTTAAGGTATGAAATGTTAATTTATTTCAATATATATCATAGTCTATAATGTGTTTTGTTGTATTTGTATTTACATTATATGATTTGTTAGGATTTCTATTGATGGAACATATATTAAAGCTAGAGTTTATGAAAAGGAAAATTCAAGATTTAGAAACAGAAAAGGGGAATTATCTCAAAATGATTTAACCGCACGTAATTTTGACAAGGAAATTGCTTATGTACTTAGTGGGTATGTGGGAAAGTTTAGCTGTAGATGCTCAAATATTACAAGATGCAGTAAGTTGGCATAATAGTCTTAAAGTACCTATAGGTATGTCACTAACAAGTATCTGGTTAAGTAATTTATCGATTTATACCATTATGTACTTGACATGATGTATTGAAATTGAGTTGTTCTTTGTGTAGGCTAATATTATTTGGTAGATGTAGGTTATCCAAATAGACTTGAATTTATTTATCCATTTCGAGGTGTTCGATATCACATTTCAAAATATGATGTCAATCAACTACCAATAAATGTGATTGAGAACTTCAATTACAAACATTCATAGATGAGGACAGTAATTGAACGAACATATAGGGTTATCAAACATCGTTTTGCAATTTTGCAGGGTTACATGCCATTTTCTTTTTAGATTCAAGCTAAAATAGTTATAACATGTTGTTTACTCCATAATTTTATTCGTAGAACAAATAAAGAAGATTTACTTGAAGATATGGAAGATGAATTAAGTGATAGTATAGATCTAGCTATATGAAGTTGAAGAGTCTAAAGCAATTGAGACAGATATTCCTGTTAAGAAAGGTAATTTTTGATGATGCTAAGTGCTTTTACTGAAGTTCCATAAATCGTTGTACTAAAACTAGAAAATTGTTATATCGAAATACTCTAAGTACTAAAATGTTATACCGTTAGGAATAATTGGTATAACAAATTATAGAAACATTGTTGAGTTTCTTTTTAGTACAAGTATAATTTTCTACAAGTCTTATTGTAGCGGATATTTTGGACTTATTTGCTGGATATTTCATATATACATGGAAAAAATTGAAGGCACTGAAGGTTACAAGGAATAACAGATGTTCTGCTGTATTTGGACAAACATTCCATTACTATTTTCTCTTAGTTAAGTCTCTTCTTGTTTTAGATATTTAGATGGATGATCCAACATTAATTGACAGATAATCTAATACTATGCTTGATAGATATTTGCTTTATTAAATGCATGCTCTGACTTCCAGAGGCAGACATTCCATTATAACTTGTTTTTATCATGTGCTATAGGGTAGATAAATAGATGCTCCGGTTTTTTAAGACAAACTTTCTGTTTACATTGAAGGATACAAATTTGAGCTTAAAGAGCTAGCAAATACTTTGCTGAATATATATGATAGGAATTTCCATCTGAGAATGGAAACTCTGTCAAATGATTTATGAAATTCCTCTTATCTGTTAGTGATTTTTGTAGGATACTAAATCTTTAATTGCCAAAACTTTAGGAATGCTTTTTGCAGGAATAATGGAACAACAATTTGTAAGAGTACATGGATTTGAAGTAAAAAGAGCAAGAATTCAAATTCAAAAATCAAAGATTCAAATAAATTAGTCATTGACAAATATGAGAAAGGAAATATTCCATTTTTGGCAAGACAATCTTATAAAAAAAAGGGAGAATGTAGAGCAAGAAAAAATGAAGTCAATGTTAAAGGATTTTCGTGTGCATTTTTCTTTTACTCTTGCTATGTGTGCTTTGTAAGATTTCTTGTGTTTGTGCTTATGGTTTTTGAATCTCACTTAGTGTGACAAGTTGTTCTAGGGCTTTTGTGACATTGAGCCTTCTCACCGAGCTATGGTGAGGTGCTGCAAAGGGTGCTTTACAAGGGTCAAATAGGTTTCTTTGTTGAACCTTAAAAATAAATTACAAGGATTTTTCTTTGCTAAGCCTGAAAAAGCAAAGAGATATGAATGTTAGGATGTGAACTTGTAAAACACTCAAGAAGATAGTGAAAAACTCTTAATGATTGGCCTTAAGGGGTGGACTAACCCTGGTTTAAGGTGAACCACGATAAAACATTTTGTCTATTTTTATTTTATGTTTTACTCTCTTTTTTCACTATAAACTGTTTTGATTCACTATTCACTCCCTTCCAGTAAAGTCATTTGATCCTAACAAGATAGATATTCCTAGTAGTGAATTTAAACAAAATCAAAGGAAACAAGTTGTAGATAGATTACGTAACAAAATTATGAGAGAAATGTAAAACAATAGAATAATGTGATTGTTATTGTTTTATACTTCAATTTTTAGGATACTTGTATTTCTAATATTGTATTACATACTTGACTTTATTAATATGGTATTTATGTATCTTAATTGAATGTTAAAATTATATATTTTTATTTTTTATAGAAAGTATATAATGGTAAAAATAAAATAAAAAATATTTAATATTTTTTAAATTCAATTCTTATTATGTATAAATATTTATTTTTTCAATTCTCACCAATTCTTCTAGATACACAAATATCCTAATAATAAATTTATTTTTCATCGATTTAATTCTAATCACAAAATAAATTCTTGTTAATTTAATTTCATCTAATTAATTCTACACAAATACCCCTAAGTTTATTCTTTTTCTGTCTATAATGAATTATACATGGAATTACCGTGACAATGTAAGAATGCGGAAGAAAATCATTTCCCGAAATAAAAGGGAAGGAAAATGCCAGTCACCGAATCATCATCACAGCCAATGGTCGTCCGTCACATCCGTATCCAACAACCACACAACCACCGTCACCGCCACCGCCACTGTGATCGGTGTAGGGAGGAAGATTTCAAACGACAGTTACAAGTGGCGATTTTCTGTCTCCACCGTTTTGGCTTGTTCTTCTTCTTCCTCTGCGACTGCGCCGCCTCCTTTTACTACCGATAGCAACACCGAAAACGACGCAACGCCAGAAGGACCTGCGCAAGGAGGAGAGGAGAGCGAAACTCCATTATTTGAGGATTGCATTCTCGCAAGTGAAAAAAAAAGTGATGTTTATATAAAAAATTTGAGATAAAAGGTTAAAAAAAGATAATTTTAATAATAAAAAAATAAATTAAAAAATATAAATATTATCGTAAAATTGCTGACCACACGTCCACGAGCTGACCCACCCTGTGGGTCCCTTCTTTTGTCACCTCCCCAACTTCTAGTCCCTAGTCCGTTGTCTTGTCCTTCTTTCCCCCATCTCGATTAGGTAGGGGTCACTTTGTTTCTGCATCGCTTCGATGAACAAGTACGCAACGGTTCTTCCTCCTCGCTCCGTGTTCTTCGCCTTCCTCCTCCTCTTCCTCCGTCTCCTCTTCTGCGGTGGCCAGCATGCCACTGCCGCCGGCACGGCCGATGGGTCGGAGGAATGGGGTTACGTCCAAGTTCGACCCAGTGAGTGCACGGTAGCGGCAGACTGGAATCTTGAATTGTTTCTTTTCCTTTGACAAGTTTTTCAGATTACTCGTGTTGGATTCATGCAGAAGCTCACATGTTCTGGTGGCTGTACAAGAGTCCCCATAGAGTGGAGGAGCAGCAGTCAAATCCATGGCCGTTAGTGCTGTGGCTCCAGGGTGGACCTGTGAGAAGCGCGCGATTCTCCTCTTTATACTCACTCTACTAATAATCTTAAATTCAAGCATCCCCCAGCCAGATTCTTTTCATCAGTATTACGATGTGTGTATGGGCTTTCGACAGGGGGCGTCTGGTGTTGGCATCGGCAATTTTGAAGAGATTGGTCCTCTAGATACCAACCTGAATCCAAGGAACTCTACATGGCTGCAGCTGGCTGATCTGCTCTTTGTGGTGAACACATCTCCCTCAGTTTCTGCATTCGATCAACGATATCGATTTTTCTGACCAGTTGGGTCGTGCATCCATGGATCAGGACAACCCAGTAGGGACAGGATACAGTTACGTTGAGGACAAGGCTGCTCTGGTGAAGACAGATGAGGAGGCGGGAACCGACCTGACCACCTTGTTGAAGAAGCTCTTCCACTCCAACCCCAAACTCCACAAGACACCTCTGTACATTGTGGCGGAGTCATACGGTGGAAAATACGCCGTCACCCTCGCCCTGTCACTCGTCCAAGCAATCCGAAACAGAGAGCTAAAGCTCAGACTTGGAGGTTGATCGTCTGCGCCTCCTGTTTGATCTCTCTGTTTCTCACTCTCTCTCTCGATTGCTGATCACAAACGCCGCTACCCCCTAGGTGTTGCATTGGGCAATAGTTGGATCTCTGCCGAGGATTTCGTGGTCAGTCGCCGTTCCTCTTGCTTAACTCAACATATACGCATGCCATGGTGTTGTGCTGCGAATTGGTAATTTGTAAATCCCTGCGCTGCATTATTTATACATGTTCGTGGCGTAGTTCTCTTGGGGGCCTCTGCTCGCGGACGTCTCGCGTCTGGATAAACACGGCCTGGACAGATCAAGCAGGTTCGACACCCTTTTCCCAGCTATTGAAACCAAGCCATTGTTCACTTTCTTCTGTTTTTTATTTTTAAAAGTATTTTTATTTTCAAGATAACGTTTATGTTTATTTTTTTTATTATCAAATTTATTTTTTCTTTTTTATCTCAAAATCGTTTACCGTCGGTACGGTGACGACTGACGACCTCCGTGTGACAGCATGGCCATGGAAATCCAGCAGCTGCTGAAGAGCGGACGCTACAGGAAAGCCACCGATTTGTGGGCTGAGCTCGAGAACGTGATCGCGGCAAGAAGCAACAGCGTGGTATTGCTTGCAGTCGCCATTAATTATTGTTCCATCAAGCAACTGCTTGCTTCTTCTTTTCCATGATGGAGAAACAAAGACGGATCCTCCTCTGCTGTTGGTGTCGGTGGCAGGACTGGTACAATTTCCTCCTGGATTCCGACATGGAGACGGTGGCGTCGTCGACCCCACTGGAGCTACTGTCCCAAGGCGGCGTGGTGATGAAGAAGTACTCGACGTACTTGAGCAACAAGTCCGCCACCTCCTCCGGCGACCTGGGAGACCTCATGGACGGTGCCATCAGAGAAAAGCTAAAGATCATTCCCAACCACGTCAGGTGAGTCCCCCAATCCCAACACCATACATACATGTAGGTGGTGTGCCGTAGCCGCTGCTCCCCTTCCCACTTGACGCTCCTCTCTGCCTGCCCGCCTGACTGACTGCAGCTGGGGAAGGCAGGCCGATCTCGTCTTCGATGCTTTGGCCGCCGATTTCATGAAGCCCAGAATCCACGAGGTAGTCCAATCGTTCCACTCTGGTTTGCGCATCCACCCAACAAGAAAGGCGAGGCGGAACTCGCAACTCACCAATGCGAGTTTCTTCTTGTTTTCTGTTCTCTGCGCAGGTTGAGGAGCTCTTGTCCGAGGGCGTCAATGTCACCGTCTACAATGGGCAGGTATGCAATCAGTCTATCAGATCACGATTCAATTTTTATCTTAAAATTAATTAATTATTAATAAAAAATTTACTACCACGTAAGATTATTCGGTGGTATTTATGTTTTTGAAATTAATGTAAAATCAAGTAAAAGATAGGAAATAATAGATTTTAGAATTTATTTATGTGATAAAATGAAATAAGGTGATGTTTACGTTTTTAAAAAAAATTATATAATTTATGATTAAAGTATTTTGATATAATTTTTTTAATGTAAAATTATAAAATAATTTAATAAATATTATTATAAATCGTTACGATGTATAATAAAAATAAATATACATGACAAAAAATATTTCGACAAACAGAGCCATAATTCCTGATTCTTGTTTACTAATATCTTTAACTTTGTGATATATTCTTGCTAGAATATCAATAATGATTATTTTAATAACACGTATATAAAGACAGATTTTATATAGCAAGCAAGTAATTCTAAAATTGATAAAAGTATGCAGTTATCAACTCAGTTAATTAAAATTTAGCAGAGGGTATTTTTTGAGTGAATCTTTTAATTTGAGATTTTTAAATTTAAAAAAATCTTTTAATCATTAAAACGTTATTTTGTAATAAAAGTTAGCAGATGATTAGCAAAGAAAGAAGGAAAGGGACTGACAGCTCCGTGAGATTTTTTCTCTTGTTACATTTGACCTTGAGCGTGGATGACTGCAAGTGCGGTGGCGGTGCCAGACTGCCAGCCGTGCTGAGTCACGCGATGACGCATCCGGACATTTTATTATTTATTATTATTTTTACTGTTGAGAAGAGTATGTATTTTTTTAAAATATAAAAATAATAAATTAATTTTTTATTATTTTTTAATTTTCAAAAGTACATATTCTTCTTAAGTTTCAATTTAGACTTTGAAGTATTATACATATCTTTTTAAAAAACTACGAATGTTTCTGGTAAATTTTGAATTCAGAGTTTAAGATTTAAAATTTAAATTTACAATAAAATGATGATTAAATGTTTTTGTACTATCTAGTTAAGGATCTTGCATGTGTTTTAAGACTACATTTTTAGTGGTAAACCAATTCTTCTTCCTTTAATTTGCCCATGAAAATAAAGCTAATGATCAATTTTAGTTTTAAAAATATCATTAAAGTGATAGTTTAATGGTTAAGAGATTTTTTATTAAAATTTATAATCTCAAGTTTGAAATTTTACTAACGTGGTGGAAGAATTATTTCAAAATAATAATTTTAAAAATAAATGATAACATCTCTTTTTACACTTTTATTTCTTTATATATATATATATATATATATATGGTAAAAGGGTTCTATAGGTGTCTATAGAAGTGCTTCTATAGGTGACCGTTGGATTAAATTTAAACGGTGGAGAGAGAGTAACAGGAAAAGTAGAGAGTGTGAAAAAAAATCCTTCTGCCATCGTCACCTGCCCAAAAGATTTCTCTTCCCAAAGTAGCCTTTTATTTTAACACAAAAAAAAAATCGCATTTCACATATGATTATACTTTCATTTAACATAAAAGAATATTCATTGGGAAGAAAATGTTAAACCGACAAACTATTAATTACCTTAAGTATTTCAGTACATGGTACAAAGTAAAATATATTTAATCTAAAATGTATAGGTTGAACAACAAATATATAGGTAAAATGAAACCACACTTTTAATTAAAGAATCAACCATATTTTACTTTGTATTGATCTGGCTATTGAGTAAACCACGCAGCAGTCAGCTTGAAAGCCGGTACATGCCCCCAGCTGTCGATTCGCTGACTCCCTCCTAGGCGGTAAAACTCCTTCTCATCCCTCACTCAACTATTAAATTCATTTATATAGTTTCAAGTCTTTTAACAAAAGTATTCAAAGGATATCCAAAGTTATACCCTTAAAACGCCTAAGTACTATTCTTAACTTAAAAATTGAATTCACGTGTTTAACTTAAAAATCTCATGTGCCTTGGTAAAACACCGATCATTTATGCTTAAAGTTACGGTTCTTTAGTTAAAATGTCGATACTGTTCACACATGCATTTTAAAATGTACACACTTGACTTAAAAAATCACATGTTCATATTAAAACGCTAGTCTTTTAATACAATCGTCTGATCTTTTAACACAAAATGCCGAATCTTTCATCGATGATGAAATTTGGTGACCCCCATACCCAACACTGATCTACCTACCGGGTAAACCACGTGGCAACCGGCTCGAAAGCCGATACACGTACTCGGCTGCCGGTTCCCTAGCTCCCTCCCAGGCAGTAAAACTCATTATCACCCCTCTTAACCGACTCAAAAGTTGGTACATGCCCCTGGCTGTCGGTTCGTCGACTCCCTCCCGAGCAGTAAAACTCCTTCTCATCCCTCACTCAACTATTAAATCCATTTATATAGTCTCAAGTCTTTTAACAAAAATATTCGAAGGATATCCAAAGTTATACCCTTAAAACGCCTAAGTACTATTCTTAACTTAAAAATTGAATTTCACGTGTTTAACTTAAAAATCTCATGTACCTTGCTAAAACACCGATCATTTATGCTTAAAGTTATGGTTCCTTAATTAAAACGCCGACACTATTCACATGTGTACTTTAAAACGTACACACTTGACTCAAAAAATCATGTATTCATATTAAAACACCAGTCTTTTAATACAATCGTCCGATCTTTTAACACAAAACGTCAAATCTTTCATTGATAGTGAAATTTGGTGACCTCCATACCTAGCGCTGATCTAGCTATCGGGTAAACCACGCGGCAGCCAGCTCGAAATTCGGTACACGTACCCAGCTGTTAGTTCCCCAGCTCCCTCCCAGGCAATAAAACTCATTATCACCCCTCTCAGTCAGCTCAAAAGTTCGTACACGCCCCCAACTGCCGGTTCATCGACTCCCTCCCGGGCGGTAAAACTCATTCTCATCCTTCACTCAACTGTTAAATCCATTTATATAGTCTTAAGTTTTTTAACAAAAATATTCGAAAGATATCCAGAGTTTTACCTTTAAAACGCCTAAGTACTATTCTTAATTTAAAAATTGAATTTCACGTGTTTAACTTAAAAAATCACGTGTTCATCTTAAAACGCCGATCTTTTATGTTTAAAGTTACAGTTCTTTAGTTAAAATACCGATACTATTCACACATGTATTTTAAAACGTACACACTTGACTCAAAAAATCATGTGTTTATATTAAAATGCCGATCTTTTAACACAAAATGCCGAATTTTTCATCGATGGTGAAATTTGGTGACCCCCATACCTAGCATTGATTTGGCTGTTAGGTAAACCACGCGACAGCCGGCTCGAAAGCTGGTATACGTACCCGGCTGTCGGTTCCCTGACTCTCTCCCGAGCGGTAAAACTTGTTATCACTTCTCTCAGTCGGCTCGAAAGTCGGTACATGCCCCCAACTGCTAGTTCGCCGACTTCCTCCCAAGCGATAAAACTCTTCCTCATCCCTCACTCAACTGTTAAATCCATTTATATAGTCTCAAGTCTTTTAGTTAGGTCGAGTAACCTAGTATTTTAGTTGGGTAACTAGTTTTTAGATGGGTAATCCGATGTTTAGGCAGCTAACTTCTATAAACCTCTTTTACATATATATATATATATATATGTACACGTGCATGCGCCCCACGCACGCACACACATTGGTAGCTAGGTTTCTTGGCTAATTCATGTCAATGGCAGCTGGATGTGATCTGCGCAACCAAGGGTGTGGAGTCATGGATTCGGAAGCTCAAGTAATCGACGACGATCTCTTCTTCCCACCTCCTCTCTCGTCCCCATCTGATCTCCTTTGGCAGATGGAGAAAGAAAGAGAGAGATGTCGTCGTGCTGCGTTGTGAATTTGATCATGGGTTTGCGTTTCAACTCTCAGGTGGGAAGGGCTACGGAACTTCACGGACGAGGCCCGCAAGCCACTCTACTGCGGCGGCGGTGGCAAGGGAACGAAGGCGTTCTACAAATCCTATGCCAACTTCAACTTCTACTGGATCCTGGGAGCAGGACATTTTGTAAGCTCAGTTGTTCTATACCCCGCAGTACAGTATGTAGTATCTTATTGAGCTAGCTTCTTCGTCCTTACGTCGATCATTAATGTTCATCTAATACCCTAAACTTCGACGAGGCAAAAAATTGACACATGTAGATAAAATCTTCATGAATTATATATATTTCAATCGGTGCCACCTATGGAAAGAACGACGAAGCTTCATGATTATTAGCCGAAGAAAAGAAAATACGCTTGATATGACACACTAGTGGAGTCTCGGTACTCGATGCAAATATATAGTTATTGTGATCAATTTAGTTGCTCATGTTGGTTAATTAATTAACGTTGTTACTTGGGATTGATTAATTTAATGTGCCAGAAGTCTGTCGTCGTCACCTTGGAATTGAATTGGATTATGAATTTTGGACAGGTACCTGTGGATCAGCCTTGCATTGCATTGAAGATGTTGGGGGAGATAACCCAATCGCCTGCATTGAAGATACGAGGGCAATAAAAGATTCATGGGAAATGAAGAATCTGGGTCGACAGAAATAAGCGGAATTAGCAAATCCCTTAGCTTTGTGATTGCTTTTCACTACCATTTTTCAACAGTGGGCCTTTTTCATTACAAATTAATGATGGCTATAGAAAATAAAACCATGTGAGCAATGTAAAACATTACAGAAAATTGAAGTCTTCTGCACTTAACATTCTGTTGTTGCAAGCAATATTTGAAATATCCAGATGACAATAAATGGATGCATTATTGTTCTCGGGCCTATCACCGTACTTATTTTTACAAAGTTAAATTTTCTTCTTGTTAGAAAAATATCCCTTATTGTATTGATATTTTGATGATGTTAAAAAGATTGTAGGAATAATGAACAGTGTATTAGGTAATAGAGTCAAGTGTAATACATTTCAACTTTTGAAGGTTAAAGAAGAAAGTTAAATATCAAGTACAACAAAGGTGAAGATTGAAAATCAAGTCAAGGATGTGATGAAGGTTCATTGAGATGAAGTTATCTAATATAGGTGAAGATCAAGAAGTGTTCATAAAGGCTTAAAGCAAAATATTCAAAGGTAAGGAGAAAAGCAAAGCAAGATATGAAGCCAAGGGATCAAGCAAGATGCATGTTAAGAAGCACTCAAGTCTTCATGAAAAGAATTTGAAGCATCAATTGTGTGAGTGTGGTTAATTACTCTTGCTTTAAGAATATGCTAGTTCTAAGGCATACATTCCTTCACTCCCTTATAGGATATACACTAGTAAACCCAACACCTTCAATCGGGTAACTTAAAATTATATCTAGTAAACTCGATATTGTTAAGGAAGATATATTTTGATGATGTTAAGTATAATTTATTGTTTTAAGATACAAGGGAAGTTATTGCTCAAAAGATTTGATCATTAGGTTAAGTCATATTCTTGGTATTTTAAAGTACACATATTATATCATAAGTAGAACAAAAATAGTATAACGAATTTAAATTCGTTATAATGATCTAGAAAGCTTCTAAGTTTAAAACGAAAGTTCCGCAAATAAGTCTACAGCTCACCGTAAAGTTAAGATAATAAGTCTATAGCAAATGGAAGTTCCGCCAAATCTAAGTTAATAAAATCGGAAGTTCCGCTAGAGAAAGTTAAATAAAAAAAATAAAAACAAAAGTTTCCCCAATAAGTCTACAGCTCACCAAAGGTTACAACTATAAATCTACGACTCATAGTATAGTTATCATACTTAATAATCACACTTAAAAAAATTACACCTTAGAAAAATTCGAAACATGATTTGAATATCTAAATGGTTATCCAAATTTCCCTATAATATAATAAATCCTAGAAATCCCCCCCAAGTTAAATTCAGATAATCATTTTCAGCAAAACATTATTCCAAATTAACTTCAGAAAAAATTAAAACATCATTTGGATATTTGAATGATTATTTTAATTATTTCTATACTGCAATATGCCTTAGAAATTCCTCATATAATTTTCGGATATCAGTTTCTCTATAAAACGATATTCTGAATTTTGGTTCTTATTTCAAATTGTTTCCAAAATGAAATAAATCCATTAGAAGAAAAAAATCCCATAAATTAAGAAATCAACACTGATTATACCTTGCATATATTAACATATAAATCTTTAATTAATAGATTTTTTTGAGATTTTCTTGGAGAAAAAAAAGATTAAAGATATGCATACTTAAAGTAAGAAAGACAAGTTTTCAAAATTCAAGTATCAAATTGAAGTTTTAATTATATTAAATAAATTAAGGGAATATTGATGGTTGAATATTTGAATGACGAATGTTGATTGTTAAATATTTTTATTTGTTAATTAAATAAATATATTTTTTAAAATTAATATTTAAATATTAAATAAATATAAATTAATTAAAAAATCGTGTCAATTAATAACATACTATTGACTAACATAAATAATATTTTTCGTACCAACATGCCGTATCTAGACTAGCTCGTTGACTTTGTAGACTGTTGACACAAAATGTGTCGAGCCAACCCAACCCAACACGATTGACATCTTTACCTGTCATTTTGATACATTACACTTAACCTTATTTTGCATTTCCAAAGAATGAAGGATTTTTGTTTTCCTAAAATCGGAATTTTGATTTTTATTGGATTAGTTTTTCAACCAAGTCTAGCTAGTACGTTTCAGAATTACGATTTTTCCAAAATTCGTAATTTTGGAATTTTAGGGCACTATTTTTGACAAAAAACAAAATACTGAAATCTCATTTTAGGGATTTATGTTTTCACTTTTTTCAAAATTAGTTAATATCTTTAATAACCAACAACGTAAGAAAAGAAGCAAAAAGCGTGATTTTTTTACAAAATCATTTCTCCCGTAAACATTCAACATTTTTTTACCATGAGTGTTTAACATGATAATATTAATTTTAATTTTGATATAACATTTTATAATGAAGGAAAATAATGACAACATCAAAATAACCTAACCGCACGATTCATGAGATAATAAAACGATATATCAAAAATAAACATATTATACCAATTTTAAAGTATTGTTAAGGACCGCTCACATTTGCATTCTTTTGCTAATTTATTACTAAGTTTCTCGTGAGTTATTCTTGGTTTGATTATTTTTTAAAAAAAACATTTGATACGAATTTGTTGATATGCAACTTAGGAATGACAAATCGATTAATAATATTATTCGGGCAAAAGTCACGTTGAACGTTGGGTCGAATCTCCGAAGGCAATGTCCTAAAGCACAACACGGTCGGTGACATTTCAAAGGGAATTAACAAATCTGGATCAACAAAACCAAATTCATGAATGACAAAGAAAGAGATTTGAATGATAGATAATGTAGTCGTGAATGACAAGAATGATAATATGGGTTGAAGTGTCAAGCTCGAAGCAAAAAAATGTCTAAAGATGGCAATTGACGACGAATCAATTAACAGGATTTATATTGATATTATTGGGAATTGTGTACAAATTAGATATACACCCCGAACTTCTAGAAGAGAGATGATACAGATTTTCTAAATGTACAATATGGGAGATTGAGATACAAAGAGACCTATTATTTTCACAACTATCATTGATAAAAAAAGAATAAAACAAAAAATGCAATGTTACACTCACCAAAAGTCAAATTCCATCCACTCTGCTTAGCCTGATATCTTCACAGGATTATCTTCACCAAATCTTATCTTTCACAATAGCACTGGGTCTAAAATGATTTCCAGAATTGAGCTATATCATTCCTGAAAGAAGTAATGTCAGAAAAATCCTTCATGGAAACTGACAGGAATCAATGTGTGACAGGAAACTGACAGGAATCAAATTCTTACCATACCAACACCACAATCAATGCAAACAATTCCTGGACGAAGGAGGCCTAATCTGTGAATACATTGGCGTGGTTATTAACATTTAAGATTTAAGGGTGCACTTTCGAGTGCAATCTAGAAATCCGACTGCAAAAATATTAACAAACCAGAATTGAAACAGATATAATGACAATCAACACATTTATCTCATTATGAGAAGTTGGAAATAAGAATACTTTTCATCCATTTATTTCCGACCATAGCTAAATCTACTGTTAAATTTTGGTACAATTGTAACAGATATTTGAGTCAAATGATCCAACTTTTTATTCAGTATTTGCAATAGCGATAACAAATAATAGTTCAGATCCTATCATAGCTACATAACTGATCATGCTTCCTAGATTTAGTATGTGTAGATGCATGCATATTATGTTGGAATTGTGTGCATTCAAGGTTGTTTTCCTTGAAACAGAAGTAATCTCTGATAGCATCTGATCCACCAGTGTAGTATAATTATAAAAGAACTAATAAACTCTAGGTAAAGGAGCTTGGCATGTATGGAAATAGTGATAATGAAGTTACGCATCCACTTGTCACAACGTAAGATGATAAATTGCAAAATGGCAGGTACAAAGAGGACAATTAAAAATTTAACTTACAAATAGAGCATGTTGTCAATTGTCAAGTGCCTGCCTCGACCTTTTCCAGAACTTCTAGTCTTGTCTTCCTCTTCCAACTTTTCATGGTAGCAACTAAATTAATCAATGCTACAATTTGGGCTTTGCTGTATTCCTGCAGGAAAAACACTCACATTTCTGCAACAGACTCATAACACAGCCGTGTAAGCATAGAACATTAGCTTACTTGATGAGTGCGTGCCCAGTAAACATATTCAGTCTCTGGAAGATAGTAAGCCTGATATTAAATGTGAAAAGAAAAGTCGTGAATATGCAACACAACCGTAGAAAAATAAAATAAATGGAATGGAAGTAGACAACGCAATATGCACCAAGTAGGTGGCAATCATAGTAATTGTTGTAAAAGTAGCATGGAATTCAACATCAACATATGTTTCGAAAAGTATGCTTTGATGTGTCAATTTACACGGATGCCAAAATAAAATATGCTGGTGCATGACTGTGACACTATCTGGTTGATGTCACTGAAATTTCATAATAGAAATTTGTGTAGAATAAAGATGCCTTTTAATTCACGGGGGCCACAAGACCAACGTTTGGCATCAAATGACAAGGTTCTGTTTATGCCCAGATGCAGGAACATCCTGTTCTCTTATTTCTCACCATTTTCTTTTCTCTCATTTCTCTCCTTTCTTCCTTCTGGTTGTCTTATCATCCCACATTCTCACAAGTCTACTGCCTAGCTGGAGAAGCTCAGTGGAACTCACCAGAGTTGCTAGTCCTACAGCCCAAGAATTTTTTCAGCACTCAAGCCGCCTCCTTTTAGTCTCAAAGATCTTAAGGTAATTTCTTTTTGTTAAATGTTTTATTTTTATTTAGATCTTCCTCATCTGATGCCACATTTGTAAGTGCCAGCATTAAGAAAATAGCAACACCATATAGTAGCAACATAGCTTCTGATGTTATTCTATGGGTTATTTGTGGTGGTGCTTTTGTGGCATGGTGCTTCTTCACTTTGGTGTTGGAGGCACAGTTGCAAGGATTGAAAATCACTGACCCGGATTGGATTTTTGTCAGTCCAATACCAAATCCACCTGAATTCTCAATACCCTTCCAGATTGGTGGATCAGATCTGGAACGGTTGATCTGGATGATTCATTTAAGTGAAGCTTGCCTGTATTAGCCAACATTACCTGAAGACAGCAGGAGCAGGTTTTCAGCTGCAACTGGGATTTTCAGTACTGTAGCAGGTGGAAATTTTGATTTATCCTTTGTTTTCCTTTTCAATTTGTTAGATCTTCACTTCAAGTGAGTAGATCTTAGAATGCATTTAATCAAACACTTCATTTGTCATACAACCATATTTTTTTAAAAGATTATTTGTTGTTTATTTTATGTTTGTGTATTGATGGTTGTATCCCTTAACATTTCATATTTTTATGCTCTGTGCATGGCCACAAAAGGCCATGCCCTTTTTCCACGGAACTCTCTCTCTCACACTCCTCAATGGTCTTCCTCTTCACATGGTATCAAACTTTTCTCATTCCTACATATGGCCACCAACGATGTGTGTCCTTCGTCTCTGCTACCGACGTCCACCAATCCTCCACCACCCACGCTTCTACTGTCGTGGTTAATCTGTCTAATCATTTTCCCACCCCCATGGACAAGTCATCCTACTTGGCTTGGCAGCGTCAGTTTCTAACCCTTCGTCTTCATCATCTACATGATGTTATTTCTCCTTCTACCACCATTAATGTGGATCCTAACTAACTTGTCCTTAGTTGGATAACCGCCATTGCCACTGTCTCATCTTGAACACCGCCTGTCCCCTAGCTCTCGCATCCATGTTCATACTTTACTAGATACTCTCCACAATCTGCAAAAGACCCCTGTTGGACTATCTTCTCAAAGCGAAGTCCATTACTAATATGCTTCGCTCTACTGGAACTGACATTGCCGATGCTAAGCTAGTTTCTTATGTTCTTCAAGGTCTAGGAGTTGAGTATCTCTTACTCATCTTCACGGCTCCTTATGCTTTGATGATATTTATGTTCAAGAGGAGGCTTTACAAAAGAAGTTTCATACTTCTTCGACTTCTCCCTCAGTTGCCTTTTCTACGTCTCGTTCTTCTTCTGTTTCTTCGCAGTCCCAGTGCTCCAATTGAGGCAAACATTCTCGCAGTCAGACTCAAGGTCGTGGCTGTACAGAGGACTCTATGTTCACCACCCTCCACCCCATTCCAATCGTCTGCTGTTGCTTCCCACCCTTTCAACGGTTAATCCCATGGTTGCCTGTCAAATATGCAATAGTTTTGGCCACACTGCTCAGACATGTTACAATCGGACCAACTTCGCCCATGCTACTAATAATAACCTGGTTGACAATGTCCACCACATCTGTGAATGAACCAATGGAAACAAGGCATTTTGACTCTGGCATGTCTCAGCACATGGCCTCTTTTGCTGCTTCCATGATTTGATCTACAACCATATTCAGGTACATCTGTTCTTGTGGGAAATGGACACACTTCCTATTTCGCACACTAGCAGTCGTATTATCTCTACCTCTCTTGGACCTCTACATCTTCGACAGGTCCTTTATGTTCCTTGTCTTTCTGCCAACTTGATTTCCATACAACAATATGTAGCTGATAACCATTACTCCTTTCTTCTCGATGCTCATGGTTTTCTTATTAAGGACAAAGTCACAGGATGGACCAAGCTTTGTGGTCGTAGCACTAATGATGTGTACAAGATCACCACCAACACCAAGGTTACTTGTTGGGCTCTCTTTACTGCTCTCACCACCAATCGTACATCCGCTACTATTTGGCATGCTTGTTTAAGGCATCCACATTTTGCCACTTTGCAATCCTTGGTGTCTTGGTTGATCTCATTGCTCATTCGCTCTTGAAGCTTCAACATTCTCATTGTCAGTTTTATGCCACTGCCAAAGCTTCGAAGCTTCCTTTTGGCATCCGATAAGAACAATCATCCAAAGCTTTTGATCTCCTTTTTGCTAATGTTTGGGGATCGTCACTCGTGCCCTCATTGCGAGGGTTCCAGTTCTACCTTTCGATCATGGACGATTATTCTCACCACTATTGGTTGTTTCCTTTAGTTCACAAGTCAGATGTTCAGAACTATCTTCAAACATTTGTTCGGTTTGTGCAAACTCAATTCTCTGTTCGTATTAAGGCTTTTTAGACTGATAATAGTGGTGAATTTTGTAATAGTGCTCTTAGTTTTTTCATCAACATGGTATTCTCCATCGCTACACTTGCCCGTATACTTCTGAACAGGTTGGAGTGGTTGAACGTAAACATAGACATCTTGTTGATGTGGCTCAATGTTTATTATTTCAAGCTCAACTTCCCAAGTGTTTTTAGGTGTTTGGTTTTCTAACAGCAATGCTCTTGATAAATTGTTTGCCTTCTCCTCTATTACAACATCAACCTCCTTTTCAATTATTATATGGACACAAACCTGATTATTCCAAACTCAAAAGCTTTGGATGTCCCACTTCAACCTATAGGCACCATTGACAAATTAGATTGTCGTGCCTTACCGTGCATCTTCGTGGGATATGATGTCTCTTCAACAAGCTATATGTCGATAATTTCTCGTCACACCGTTTTTGACAAGGTGTCTTTTCTTGGCCTGACAACGCTGCCTGCACCACCATCATTACACTTCTTTCCCGAAAGATTGTAATAGCTTTCCTCCTCAGCCGTTCCCCTTGCTTTGATTTCCACCACACCTACTCTACATCCTCTACCTACTTTGGATTCACCGGCTCCTTTTGTTCTATCCCCACCTTCTCTGCCTTAACGACAACACACTATGACGGAGATCTATGCTACCATCAGTGCTCTTTCAACCCTTTCACCACCAGCTAAACCTGAAGATTTCTGCACCACTACTTAAGACCCTTGCTGGATAGCCGCTATGCAACAAGAGATCACCGTTCTTCAGAAAAACCACACTTGGTCTTTGGTTCCTCCTCTACATCAGTCCGTTATCGATACACGTTGGGTTTATAAACTCAAATGTAACTTCAATAGCATTGTTCAACGTTTCAAGGCCCACCTCGTTGCACAAGGTTTCCGTCAACAATCAAGTGTTGATTGTGATCTTACAGTTCGGTGATCCAACACACTACCATCCGAATTGTCCTCTCAATCACTCTCGCCCATGGATGGGATCTTCAGTAGCTTGACATTGCAAATGCCTTCCTTAATGGTTTCCTTCAAGAGGTCTACGTTCGTTAGCCCTCGAGTTTTGCTGATCCCTCAGCCTCTCAATATGTCTGCAAGTTCAACCGTGCTTTATACAGGTTAAAACAGTCACCACAGGCCTGGTACCATCGTCTTTCTAAATTTCTTCTTACGCAAGGTTTTCAAATAGTCGTGTAGATCCCTCTCTTTTTATCTGTGTTGCTCCTTCTCTGGTTTATCTTCTGGTTTATGTTGATGACATTATTGTCACCAGAGTTTCATCTCAACATGTCGCTACCTTTATTGATACCTTGTGTTCGACTTTCAAGTGTTGTTGGTTCGGTTTTCCTACCACATTTCTTGGAATGAACCTTGTCCATCAACCTCATGGACTTTTACTTACTCAGCAACACTATGCACTTAAAGTTTTATCGCATTTTGGTATGGCTTCTTGCACTCCCATTTCCACACCCCTTGTTCTCGATTCTCTGCCTACTCAGGACAATGGGGACCCATTATCGAAGCCCACAATTTTTCCCCAGATGGTCAGTGCTTTGCAATATCTTACTATTACCCATCTAAATTTGGCCTTTACTGTGAATTGTGTCTCAGTTTCTAGCACCTTGCACTCCACACCTTTAGGCTATTAGACAGATTCTCAGATATGTTAAAGGTACTTCTCAAGCTGGTCTTCTCTCTCTCCATCGTCATTCTCTCTATTGGCTTATTCCGACGTTGATTGGGCCACCGATGTTGATACTCACCGATCAATTACTAGCACTACTATTTTCCTCGACACCAATCTCCATTGGCGGGCCTCCAAACAATGTACAGTCAGCTGCTCCAGTGCCGAAGCTAAATATCGTGCCATTGCATCCACTGCCGCTGATCTCCAATGGTTTTATTTCTTACTCTGCGAACTGGGAATTCGACTTGCCGACTCTCCTCAACTTCTCTGTAATAGCAAGTTTGCTCTTGCAATCACTCTAAATCCTGTTGTTAATGTGCGAACTAGACACATTGACATTGATCTACACTTCACTTGGGAACTCTTTTACCATCGGGTGCTTTGACCTCAATACATTCCATCCAATCTGCAGCTCGCTGACATCATGACTAAAGTTCTTCCCATGGATCATCATCACTTTCTTTCTTCCAAATTGAAGCTTCACTGAATTGACTCCAACGATTGACGTTACACTTAGTTTTATGGGGGACTGTTAAAGATTATTTGTTGTTTATTTTATGTTTGTGTATTGACAGTTGTACCCCTAAACATTTCATATTTATGCTCTGTGCATGGCCTTTGTGGCCGTGCCCTTTTTCCATGGAACTCTCTCTCTCTCTCTCTCTCTCTCTCTCTCTCTCTCTCTCTCTCTCTCTCTCTCGCTCCTTAGTGGTCTTCCTCTTCACAATTTTAAGGTGAATTCCTTTGCCATCTCATTTCTTTCATTTCAAAGCAGATCTAAGATATTTTTGTTATTTTTAAGTTTTCTTTTAAATTTTTGGTGAATTGTTTTATGAATATCAGTGATTATTTATGGGTATTGGTGAATTGTTTTTTAGAGAATATTTACAATAAATAATACTGATTTTGGAAGAATAATAGTTATTTTCTGAGAACATTAGCTATTTTCAGTGAATGAGGTTTTTATTTTAACTAATGATATGCATGCTTCTCACATATCCACTTGTAATGATTCTTGGATAATTAATTCTGAAGAGTCACATCACATTAGTTAATGTTATTTTGTATGAGTCTTGTAGCCTTTATATAAAGAGGCTTTATTTTTGTTAATGAATATAATCTAATCTTCCACCAATATCTTCTTCTTTCTTTATACAATATTATCGATTAGGTTTACAGAGTCCTATTTAGAAAAAACCCTAGTTGGGAGGGTCTAGTCACCCACCCCCACATCAAAACCCTAGGTCTGTCTATTGCCTTTTCTGTAATGCCTTCTCCCACAGATCTCTCCCACAATGATTCTCTTTTGTGCACCGCCTTCTTCCCTCTTTGTTCACGTAGGCATCTCTTTCCTTGCGTGATGCCACTATGATTCAATTGCTCTTCCTCTCCATAGCCATCTTCATGGTTCGTGGGTCGCCCTAGTTTGGCATCTATTGTTGTTTTGTTCACTCATTGCTGTTGTAGTTTCGTCTACTTGTCACTATCACAGTTTTGACCGCTCATCACTATCATGGTTTTGACCACTCATCACTATAGTTTTGGCTACCGTCACCATTGGATTCTTGGTTGCATGCCTTTGTTTGCCCACTATCCTCCTTTTGTTGCCATTGCCAAACCCATTGTAAACGGTTGGGTGCAGATGGGTAAAGGGGGGAAAAGAAGAAAATGAGGTGAGAAGAATAAAAAAACGGGGGGAAAGAAAGGGGAGAAGATGTTGCTGCTGTGTAGGTGATTAAAAAAGAGAGAGAGGAGATAAAAGTTGTAAAAAATAGGTGAAAGTAAAAAAATTTAAAAAAATATGAAAAGGAGAAAAAAAGGCAAAAAATATTTTAATATCCTATTATCTATCATCCAATATTTTCTCTTAAGGTTTATGGATACTTCATATTAAAAATCTATTTTCTCTTTTGAGGCTTATGGATACCTCACATTAAAAATTCATACTCTTTTTTGGGGTTTGTCGAGTACCTCATCTTAAAAATTTAACTACTTTAAAAATTCATACTCTTGGCTCCTGCATGAACTGACTAAATAATCTGACCATATAGGCAATATTTGGTCTAGTAACAATAAAGAATATGAGCTTCCCCACAAGTCGTCTGTGCTGATCTGGATTACTTATCTTTGGTGACCTTTTATTCCAGAATGGGGGATTCTATTCAATTGGTGTATTCTTGGGCTTGCAACCAAGGCATCCAACTTCATTTAGCAAGTCTAAGGCATACTTCCGTTGAGACAAGACCATCTTGCTCTTGGAATAGGCAAACTCAATGCCGAGAAAATAACCTAGTTCCCCATCTCCTTAACAACAAAAATAGATTGGAGATGTGTCTTAGTTGCCAATATCTTATCTGCATCATTCCCGATAAGGAGAATGTCATCCACATAAACGACCAAAAGAGCACAACCACCAGCAGTCCATTTTATGAAGATAGAGTGGTCCACAACACATCATTTGAATCGTCCACCAATGACTACCTAACTAAACTTTTCAAACCACGCCCTTGGACTTTGCTTCAGACCATAAATTACCTTCTTCAACCTGCACAGTCTTGGCTCCCCTTGAGCAACAATTATATAGACCTCTTCAAACATATCTCCATACAAGAAAACATTTTTGATATCCAGTTGATGAAGGGACCATCCACTATTCATAGCTATGGACAGAATCACCCTAATGGAGTTGAGATGTGCAATAGCTAAGAAAGTCTCATCATACTCAACAGCATAGGTCTAGGGTAAATCTACGAGCAACAAGACAAGCCTTATATCTGTCAATCGAGCCATCAGGTTTATACTTGATAGTAAAAACCCATTTGCAGACCACTTAGCCCCAGCAGGACAGACAACTAACTCCCATGTGCCATGTGAGCGAAGAGCTTCTACTTATCCATAGCCGTTTTCCAACATGGTAGCTGTAAAGCCTCCTAATAAGTCCTAGGTAGAGACTCAAAGGAAACGGCTAAGGGTACGTTTGTTTGCACTCTAGAATATAGCTCCTAACACCTGAAGCGATACTGTAGCAGTGTCTTGAAGGAGCGACACTTGAGAAAAAGATCGGTAGTTCAAGAGTTGCATTTGTAAAAATATTTTGAAAGTTTCAATTTTACCCTTAAAGGATAGTTTTTATAATATTATTAACAATATTTTAAGAATCTATTTTATTAAAAATATTTTTAAAAACAAATGAAAGTATTTGTAAAGTTTCAACATATTTATAATTTTATAATGATACGAAAGGGGCAAGGAGGGGCGAAAGGGTGAGGATGCTGAGCAACAAGAGAGGCAAGCGGCAAGGAGGATGCGAAAGCAAGCAGCAAGGAGGACGAGGAATAGCGAGAAGGTGAGGAGGATACAGCAAGAGAGGTGGCTGACAAGGAGGACGAGGGGAGTAAGGGGTGAGGAGGATGCACAACGATTGCAAGGTGAGGGGTGGGGAAGATGCATGGTGAGAAGGTGAGCGATGAGGATGATGCGCAGCAACGAGGGGCATGGGAGAGTGGCAAGCGACGAGAAAGACGTGTAGTGGTGAGGGATGTGGGAGAGAGGCGAGGGGTAGTCACATACTTTCGGCTTTGGGAGTGGCTACGATTTCAAGGAGCCATGCAACAGTGGCTCCCACATTGGCCGAAAAATGAACTAAGGTTGTAGTATGCTAGGATTTTAGAGTTCTCTCTCATCAAAAAATGTATGTTTGCACAACTCTTAAAAAAACTCTACTCACAAGAGTTAGGAGTAGGTGCAAATAAAATGCACCCTAAGGAAAATTAACAGCATGAAAGGGTAAGGTGATCATAGGAAATAAAGTGGGCAATAGGATGCTAAGTGCAAATACGAGAACCTTTTAGAAGTGCAATAGGAAGGTCCTTTACAGGTGTCTAAAGCACCTAGTTCAAGAGAAGGAACTAGATATGATGAAGGGGTGATGGGCATACATCCATGGTGCTGATATACTTGTACTGGGCAATTTAACAAAGTTGCATCATGACCCTCTTCCGTAGCACGAGGCTCAAAACCAAGGTTAATAGGACCAAACGAGACCTCCCCCTCACTAGATGAAGTCAACCCTTCACTATACTGAACCTCCTTTGCACTAGAAGGATTAGGAACAGGAGCAGGCAGTGGAAACAGAATTGAGGAATTTGGGGTATCAGTGAGAGTAGAAAAGAATGGTTGAGACTCAAAGAAGGTAACATCAGCAAAGACAGTATTTCTTAGTGGGTGGATGAAAACATCGAGTTTATCCAAACCTGGTGACAAGTCTTGAACATAGGCAATACACCCAAACACCTTAGGAGGGAGAGAGAACTCCCTTTCAGGATACATTTCACTACTTAGAGGTGTAGATGGCATGCGATTAATAAGGAAAGCAATAGTAAGGATAGCATCTCCCTATAAGAGTTTCAATACATGCATTTGAATAAGGTACGAGCAATGTCCAAGATATGTCGATGTTTACGCTTTGCAACCCCATTTTGTTGGAAAGTACAAAGGCAGGTAGTTTAATGAATGATTCCATTAGAAGAACACATGTTGAAAACCATGACTAGTAAATTCTAAAGCATTATCTATTTTCAAATACTTAAGTGTAATCGAAAATTGGGTCTTGATTTCATTAATAAAAGTTTGAATAGTTGACATAACATGCTGACGATCTTTCAACAAATAGACTCATGACAATCTAGAGTAGTCATCAACAAATACAATGTAATATTGATATCTAGTGACCGATATAGTCCTAGTCGTACTCAAAACATCACAATGGACTAAATCAAAAGGACTTTGACTCCATGCAAGAAACAAATGATTAAATGAAGACCAATGATGTTTCCCAAGTTGACATGATTCACAATCAAAAGGAGAATTTTACCCAAGGTAAAGCAAGTCTAAGCTTCTCCAATGAAGGGTGACCAAGCCGAAGATGCCACAACAACAAGGAATCAGTAGATGACAACATAGCCACCAGCCTACATGGAGTATCGCACATCAAGACATAAACATTGTCACCACGCTTACAACCCAAACCAATTCTCTTCCTTGTTGCTAGATCTTGAAAAACACAATGGATTGGGAAAAAGGTTACGAAATAGGAAAGTTGAAAAGTTATAGTACTAATGGATAATAGAATAACAAACAATTCAGGGACAAAGGGTTTGATCCAGTCGAATGTTGGAGGTGGCATGAATAGTGCCCCTACCAACCACCCGACAAAATCGACCATTTGCAACAGTAACACCTTGTAGATCAGGTAGTAGTTGGTGTAGGTGGTGGAAAAGGGTACGACTACCTGTCGTGTGTTCGGATGCCCCTAAGTCTACAATCTAAGGACTATTTCTCCAAGCTACTATGGCCAGTCCCATACCTGAAGTAGAAGTCACTACTTCTGTAGCAGACGTAGGATCAACTGCCTGTAACTGCTTAAAGCATTCATAGTCAACCTGTGAAATTGTAACTCTAGGGGCCTGATCAAGAAGAGATGCAGTTGTCTAAATTGGTGGTGGATACCCATTAGAGGGAGCAAAGTCAGTCACTACCCAAGCTCATGCAGGTTTTCCCACTTTCTTCCATCAATGTTCAGGTCTGTGATTGGTCTTGCCACAATGAGGAATAGGCACTCGCCGTTTTTTATCGTGCCAACCTTGCGAGCCACTCCCACTGTTCAGGTTTTGATGACTCCCTTGACCTAGACTGGCCAAAGCAGAGGGCTCAGACTATGGACCCATCTGAGAGAACGTAGAACCCTTGAGAAAGCAGTGGTAAGATCCGGTGTACTATCACCTCCTAACAGTTCTCCTCGCACCTGAGAAGATAACTCAAAGGGTAGCCCAACCAAGAAGGCTGCAACGTGTAGATCATTTCTATATTTTTTGAGTGTAACAAGATCAGTAGTAAGGGGTTGAAGAGCCTCAAACAGTGCCGGAATATTGCCATAATACTCCTGAATTGACTTACCAACCACTCTGGAAGAGAAGATCTGTCCATAAATTTCATACACTAACAATATTCTTTTCATCACCATACATCTATCGTAGGGTGTCCCAAATGACCTTAACAGGCCAAAGCATCATCACTACACGTGCAAGACTACTCTCCATGATATTTTCCAGCCAAGTAACCACAACGCAATCATCAACATACCAATCATCAAGTCCAATTGATGACATTAATGGATCAACAATTGTTCTTCCAAATAATAGTGATTATGAGCAAGACCAGTAGGTCTTAAGAACCACAATGTTAGGGGTTCTCATGCTTTAGATATTTATTAGAAGGTGGTTTTGTGAGATGTTTAATCTTCCTTTGTGCAGCAAGGTCTAAAAGCTTTGAGACCACAACCGATTGTAGCATTTAGCTTGGTAGTTGTGCCAATGAGTTGTCAAATCCTAACAGCCACACCAAATTCCTTCGGGACTGTGTCAGGCCCAGTCTGCACCATCAACCTCAAATGTGTGCAGCAAGCATAGACTTTGGACACGAAGTCCACTCTCACCACACTAGATTCCATGCACACTGCACCACAGAGTCAAACTGGAAAAGGATGACACACCCAAAGAGCCAACGAGCACTAACCTTAGCATGGGTCCAAGAATGGCCCCAACCTTAATGCGAGTCCATAGGAGCCACAATCACCAACCCTATCACAGGTTTGCACAGTCGACAAATTCATTAGCCACCGATCTGCATCGTTGGCACTAAAGAAGATGCCAACAGGAAGAGCTCCAGTGAAGGGAAGAGACGTCGGAGAAGAGCAGAGAGGAAGAAGGCAGACAGGATGCCGCGAAGGACAACAAGTCCGAGCAAGATGGATGCTAGAGGAGAGAAGTCGACAATGCTGGTTCTGCCGTGGGTGAACAATAATGGGGGAAGGGGTTCTAGTTGTCCCTCACCTCTGATACCAAGTTGAGAATTAGAGTAAAAACTCTAGTAACTACACTTCATTAGTACATCTACATACATACATATAGGATTAATCCATATATGGATCCTTTGATGGATCCTACCAAATATCCAATAACCCATATTCTACACATTTAAATTCCTTATATGCATCCTTTGATATTGAATTTCTACTTCCTACATTTGTCATTTGTAGAGATACAAAAATCCTTGTCCGAATGAGGAGTTTGCGAATAGGCCACATTTAAAATTTCATGTAGAGGGAGATTTCATTAGGGTTTGCAGAAAAGAAATATGAAGAACCAAAGGTTAACGTTATTCTGCTAGTCCCCCTAGTTTAGGCCTGGTTAGGAGTGCTCTTTTGCCTCAATTTTGGATCACACTTCCAGACCAGCTACACCACTATTACAAACCAGGATTTATCAAATTGATGGCCTATATCTTTTAACTACTGTAGGGTTCGTTGAAGGCAGTTTGTGCAAGATTTGTTTTGAGATGGACCTATTAATAAATTCCCTGCCAAAACTGACAATAGAGGATGCCTTCAAATTGAAGCAATCTCTTCGGAGCATTTTGTAATACCAACTACCATGTAAAAAGTAATGGTTGAAACCCTATTACTCCATTCAATTCTAGTTATTGGAAGGAGCTCATGTTCATTGATCCTTTTGGCAAGATTAATGGTGGTCCTAAGGCATTTTTGTCCATAATTTTAATGGAAGTAGATATTTCTTAGTGTTAGGGGAGTTTACCAAATATTAGATTATATATGGGTAACAGTAAGCCATTTCTCGTCACATTTTTTCCCAAAGGAAATGGTTTTTAGAGATGAGCTTTTCAGGTTAACATAGGATTGTGATTTATGGGCTTTCCTCCTCTCCCTTTGTGAGACGTATCTTTACTTTGTACTCTTTTTATAATAAGTAAAATCTTTCTCTTTTATGCTAAAAGAAAATAGATCTACACCTGATGGGTATATTCTGCAGCCTCTCGCATAAACTCAAGGTCATAAGGGTGCGAGTCTTCCTGCAAATGATTACAAGCTTCCCTAAATCTCCCAATGTGGTAATGCATCTTGCATTCATTTTTCCCTTGTAGTATATGGGTCTAAGTGGAAAATATATAAAATACATATGTTTAATATTATTACAATCGAAATGCAGAGACTCAAATAAATATTGGTGTCAAGCATGCAACCATTTTATTTTGAACAAGAATCCATCATTCATGGAAGCATATTTCCATTATTTGTAAGATTTGAATAAGACTTACCTTGATGAATGTTTCAACAATTTGCAACTTTGGCGTAACATCAGTGGGAACAAAATGTTTCAATCCATTAATAAGCACCTGAATAGGAAATTCCTCAGCTCAAAACTAACAAAAACATTCATGTTTGACAGTTCTTTGCAGTCACATATAGGAACCTGAAGATCTAATGACATTAGAGCTCGGCCTTCATCAG
The DNA here is from genome assembly GCA_024699675.1 of Amphibolis antarctica. Taxonomy (NCBI): domain Eukaryota; kingdom Viridiplantae; phylum Streptophyta; class Magnoliopsida; order Alismatales; family Cymodoceaceae; genus Amphibolis; species Amphibolis antarctica. Next base: position 37,251 of record JAMKPZ010002253.1, read on the forward strand.
TACACCGCTTTACACGTGACAAACCCTCTAGAAGTATCTCTGAAACATTCTCAACTCCATACATCAGAAGTAGATCTTGTACCTGGCATAGAAATTAGAAAATTTAGATTTAAGCAAAAATTGAGATTACAAATAAGGTTGCAAGAGAAAAGGACATTAATAGAGAAGCTGGGATATACTTGAAAATTCTTCCCAAAATTCCCTAACTTAATACAATTGAGTTTGTATGCGAAAAAGGACTTTAAAATCCCTAATTGCAATATTTTTTCCTTTAACACCAGTAAAACAGTTAGTCACTAACAATTTATGTTCAACAGAACATGAACCAGTACAAGATAGATAGCATACGTACAAAAAAATCAGAATTGCTAAGAAAGAATATATAATTTAAGTCACAGAAACTACACAGAAAATCAGCAAGAAACTATTGCAGTAGTCTGACAACTCTTGAGTAATATGAATAGATATTTCATACAATCAGAAGTTGCCAAACATTTGAGCTTAAGGACACTGACAGGAATGGGTTTCTCAACTAACAGAAACTTAATATTAGATAAGATGCTGGATGAGTATAATCTTGCCAAGCCATGTATTTGTAGCATGATCAAATTTAGATCCCTTTTGTGTAGGAAACTACAAAACAAGGTTCTAAATATTAGTACCATATTAAAAATCAGTTCTTTGGAAAAATGAAACATATTGAGGATTATATTGGTAAAAACACAATACTTTTAAAGTAATGGTTAAAAAACTCAATGATAAAATAAAATAAATTATGATGCACAAAAAAAACATAGGTAACTGAAAATTTAAGCCTACTCCACAAGCGTCTTTGGTGGTTCTTCACTATCTATTCTTTAGGTTACAAGTTACAAGAGTATTTACATAGGCAAATTAGGGAAAACCCTAATAACTCATTAGGCCCAATAAGCGTAATAATGACTTAAGCAAAGAATTAGAGACTTAAACAGTCTTCATACATACATAAGCCCAACAACTTGGACCTTTAGAAAGACCAATCCATCCTCTTTAAGCCTATGAACATGCATCTTACATATTCATATATCATTCTAGGATTGCACCACAATTAAGTTGAGGGACACTCTAGAAAAGGTAAGTCATGCGTCTTCATAATTATTAAGATGGAACTTAGACAAATAACTCATGCATCATATTGCAGCATGCCCTACGTTGCATGAAAGTTCCATATTTAAAATTTTGCTAAATTCATACATTCACATGTCATGCATCATACACATCTTGTCTAGGTTTTTCCATAGATTTAGTGCATAGATCCATGTAGACTAGGCTCACTAGGCCCATTTCTAGCCCACTACATGGATATGAAAATGTTCATGACTATCCTTAGGTTTCTTTAGCTCATTTCTTCTCAAGCCCATAAGGCCTAATATCTCCTTAGGCCCTTATGGGCCCAAAACCCCATTTTACATATTTTACATTTAGAATGCACAAATACATTATATAGATTAACACCTTTTGAACTACTTGAAAAACCAACAAGTTGGGCATATGAGGTGTCTAACACCTTCCTCATGCATACCCGAAAAACTTATTCTGAACTCTTTGGTTAGTCCCCAATAGACCTCATTGAACAAATATAGAATCATTTGCATGCAAACATACATCATCTAGGTTTTTTTAGTTTAACCTTCATTAGACTAAGTAGTGATTTCTCTTTGGGACCTGAAGGCTCACTACCCTAATTCAACCCACCAAGACCTTTAAAAGGCCCAACTCATCCTCTTTAAGCCCATAAACATACATCTTACATGTTTATATATTATTCTAAGATTGTATGTGTCGCCTCCAACTAAGCTATGGGACACCTTAAAAAAGTTAAGTCATGTATCTTCATAATTGTTAAGATGGAACTTAGACAAGTAACTCATATATCATATTGCATCATGCCTTATGTTGAATGAAGGTTTCATGTTTTAAATTTCGCTAAACTCATATATTCACATGTCATGTATCATATACATTTTGTTTGAGTTTTTTGATAAATCTAGTCAATAAATCTATGTAGACTAGGCTATTTCCAACCCACTACACGGATATGAAAATGTTCACAACTATCCTTACGCTTCTTTAGCCATTTCTTCTCAGGCTCATAAGGCCCAATATCTCCTTAGGCCTTTATAGGCCCAAAACTAAAGGAATCTATTCAAGGAAATCCGGGATTCGTAACTAGGGAAAGAGGCAGAAGATAAGGAGAATCAAGCACAACACAAGGTTTTACGTGGTTCAGCCTAAGCCTACTCCACAAGCGTCTTCTAGTGGTTTCCACTATTCTCACACACCCGATTACAAGGTTACAACACTTATTTATAGTGCATCATTACGACACAAAACACCCCAAAGGTTATTAGGCCCAATAGGCCCAATAAAGATACATACACTTGTGAAGACTTAAACAATCTCCATACCAGAGTAACCCTAACAATCTCCCACTTGAAGATTGTTATAAATGCATGCTGGCTCATCAACCTTGTAACCTTGCCACCACGCCACTCCTCCATTTTCAAGCAACTTGGAGGCCTACTAAGGCCATGTATAGCCTTAGTTTTTGAATGCTGACAGTCTTCGTAAGCATGTCTGCTGGATTTATGCTTCCTGATATCTTTTGAAGTGTCAGATTTCTCTCTTCAATCAGTTCTTTGATGAAATGATACTTAATTCTGAAATGCTTGGTTCTACTCTTGTAGTTTGGATTTCTTACTGAGTAAAGAGCACTCTGACTATCACTGTTTAGAATACTTCCACTAACTTTGATCTTTAATTCTCCAAGAAGACTCTTGAGCCAAATTTGCTCCTTTGCTGCTTCTGTTATAGCTACCAGTTCAGCCTTCATTGTTGAAAGAGTAACACACCCTTGCAACTTAGACCTCCAGCTTATAGCTGTGCCATTCAAGATGAACACATAACCTGAAGTACTCTTGCTCTGGTATGAATCTCCAGCAAGATCAGCATCACAGAAGCCTTGCAAGTCTAAATTACCTTTCTTGAAGTATAATCCAACGTCACTAAAACCTTTCAAATAGTGTAGAATCCACTTTACTGCTTCCCAATGCTCCTTTCTTGAATTGGACATAAACCTGCTCACCACTCCAACAGCATGAGCGATGTCTGGTCTAGTGCTTGTTGCAGCATATATCAAGCTACCTACTGCAAAAACATATAGGACTTCAGACATGTAATTCTTTTCAGTGTGATCTTTAAACATCTAATCCTTGGTCAACCTTAGGTGAGCTCCTAAGGGTGTCTCTACTGCTCTAGCATTGGTGTGGCCGAATCTCTCCAACACCTTCTCAATGTACTTTTTCTGAGACAATATCAAGGTATCTTCATTCAAATCTCTCTTGATTCTCATTCCAAGGATTTGGTTGGCTAAACCCAAATCCTTCATATCAAATTCTTTTGATATCTGTTGCTTCAATTCAATGATTCTGTTGATGTTACTACAAGTTATCAATATATCATCAACGTACAATAGCAGATATATCAAGGAGTCACTGAATTGTTTCCAGTAGCAACATAAGTTCATCTCACATCTACTGAAACAAATAGTACAGATGTAACTGTCAAACCTTCTGTACCACTGTCTAGGTGTCTGCTTTAAGCCATAAAGACTTTTCTGAAGTCTGCAGACAAGTTCTTCCTTCCTAGGGACACTGAAACCATGTGGCTACACCATGTATAGTTCCTCATCAAGATCACCATGCAGAAAAGCTGTTCTCACATCCATCTGCTTTAGATGTAGACTGTGAGAGACTACCAGACTGAGAATAATTCTAATAGTTGTCATTTTGATTACAAGAGAGAATATCTCAGTGTAATCAATTCCTTCTTTCTGTTGAAAGCCTTTGACAACCAGTATAGCCTTGTATCTATTGGTTCCATCTGCATTTTCCTTGATTCTATACACCCATTTATTTTGAAGAGCTTTCTTGTCCTTAGGTAACTTGGTCAGGATCCAAGTACCATTCTTCTCAAGAGAATTCATCTCCTCTTGCATTGCAAACTCCCACTTGCTAGAATCAGTAGCCTGAATTGCTTCTTCAAACTGTCCAGGCTCTCCATGTTCAGTCAATAGCAAATAGTTAACCTTTCAGGAGGTCTTGAGACCCGAGTTGACCTCCTTACTGTCTGTGCTGGGACCACCTCTTCTCCTGGATGTTCTTCAAGAATGACATCTTCAATGGCACCTGTCTCCTGATCAACACTTCCATTGGTTGGAGCTTCATCTAATTCAATCTCATAACTGGTTTGAGATTGATCTTTTGTAGTGTCCTGACCAGCTCCCACTTTATATTTATACAACACTTGTTTATAGAATGTTACATCCTTCTCTCTCAAGATCCTTCTGTTTTAGTTATCCCAGAAACGATAACCAAGCTCTGCTCCTCCATAACCTATGAAGTAGCATTTTCTGGCCTTTGGATCTAACTTGTCCCTAGCACTATTACTGATGTGAACATAACTTTCACATCCAAACATCCTCAGATGGTGAATGTTTATTTTCTTTCCAGACCATACTTCTTCTGGAATCTTCAAATCAAGAGGAACTGAGGGTCCTCTATTAATCAGGTAAGCAGCCGTGCTAACAGCATCTGCCTAGAACTCTTTGGAAAAACCAGCATGCAACCTCATGCTCTTTACTCTTTCATTCAGAGTTCTGTTCATCCTTTCTGCAACTCTATTTTGCTGAAGATACTCAGGAACAGTCCTGATTAACCTAATTCCATGTTCTTCACAGAACATTTTAAAGTCATGATTGGTGTATTCTCCACCATTATCTGACTTCAAACATTTTACCTTCAAACCAGTCTGATTCTCAACCTCAGTTTTCCATTTCTTAAATACTGAAAACACATTAGACTTATTTTTGATGAAATAAACTCATACATTTCTAATGCAGTCATCAATGAAGGTAACATAATATCTTGAGCCTCCTAGGGATTTGATAGGTGCTGGTCCCCACACATCTGTATGTACCAATTCCAGCCTCTGAGTCTTTGGCAACCTGGAGTTCCTTGAGAAGCTCACTTTCTTTTGCTTTCCAAGTATACAGTCTTCACAGAATTCTAACTCCACAGATTTCATCCTTGGAAATTTTTCATTTGTTGCCATAATTTCCATCCCTTTCTTACTTATATAGCCCAATCTTCTGTGTCATAATGTTGTTGCTCTCACTGAATCAGCAACACTAACCAAGTATTCATCACTAGGGATAACATATAAGGTGTCAACTTTGTTACCTCTAGCAATTACCGTGGCTCCTTTGTAAACCTTCCACTTTCCACCTCCATGTGAGATAAACATACCGGCATCGTCTGACTGACTCGTAGAGATCAGATTTTTTGCCAAACCAGGGACATGTCTGACATTCTCTAACTTCCATGTGCCGCCATTGTGGGTTTCGACGTAAGCATCACCAATTCCCACAATATCTAGCACACTGTTGTTTGCCAGATAGAGTTTCCTTCTTTCTATGAGCCTGTAGTTTCTCAGCAGTCCTTTAACAATGCTGGAATGATATGAAGCGCCTGAATCTAGAATCCAAGATTCAACTGAATTGTCAGTAGTACAAGTTAGAGCATCTGCAATTTCTTCACATATTGAATTTACTGCTCTCCCATCATTGCTCTGCGCCCTTCTTAGTGCCTTGCATTGATTCTTGTAGTGCCCTTTCTAATTACAGTTCCAGCAAGTAATGTACTTCTTACCCTTGCTTTTTCCTCTGGACTTTGAGTAGTTTTTGCCACCACTTCTCTGTTGACTTCTTCCTCTACATTCTGCACTTAAGGCTGCTCTTGAAGTGCTTGTTTGTGAGTTGTTCCTTCTTTGAATGTCCTCACTCAGAATCAGGTCTCTGATATCTGTTAGCTTCAGTCTCTCATGTCCTAGAGAACTACTAACACCAGTTACCACTGCATACCAACTCTCTGGTAGAGAAGATAGCAAAATTAGGGCTTTGACCTCATCATCAAAATTAATCTCAATTAAACTTAGTTGAGATATAATGATATTAAATTCATTGATGTGATCTGTCATGCAACCACCTTCTAACATCTTCAAATTGAATAACCTCCTCATCAGATACACTTTATTTGAAGCAGACGGCTTCTCGTACATACCTGAAAGAGCTTTCATCAAATCTACCATGATTTTCTCTTTGGCAATGTTGAAAGCAACATTTTTAGCCAATGACAGTCTGACCACACCCAAGGCCTATCTGTCCAACAGATCTCGTCTTTTACTCCATTTCTACAGGTTTTTCTCCTAACAGAGGCTCATGCAACTTCCTTTGATAGAGGTAGTCCTCTATCTGCATTTTCCAATACCCAAAATCATTACCGTCAAACTTCTCAATTTTGAGCTTTCTGTCATCTGTCATTTTTTTTTTTTCTTCAGTGACACCACCGTATCACTCCTCACTGAAAAAAAATGGACCCGACGAGCTCTCCTGGAACTCGTGTTCCCCTGCAGTTCCCTCTCTCAACTCTGCCTCGTAACGTGGGACAACCCTCCTACGGAGTGGACGGCTTCCCTACCAGTCGAGGCAGCTCCTTGTAGCGTCAAACGACACTGGCGAACGACACTACTACAAATCCGACGTCGGGCGAAGCTTCCGGTGCGGTGTCGGGCTGCACTCCTGCAGATTCGACATCGCCCTCCTCGCGCACGATGTCAGACGGCTCTGGATCTACGGTTCCAACATCAGACGGCTCTAGATCTACAGTTCCGACATCGAATGGCTCTGGATCTGTGGTTCCGACGTCAGACGGCTCTAGATCTGCAGCTCCGACGTCGGACGGCTCCCGATTTGCAGTTCCGGCGTCAGACGAAGCTTCTAGCTTTTGCAGATCTGGCGTCGGGCGGCACTCCTGCGGACGGCCTCGGCGAAAGACTCCCTCCTCCGCCGCCGACAGCTTCCAGCTTCACCTTCCTTGCGCACGACGTCGGGCGACCTCTCCTCGAAGACGCGACGCCGACACAGCTTCCTTGCACGTACCCGCACAAACAGAGTTTACTGTTCACTGCGCGAAAAAAACCTTAACAGGCCAAATCCCCTTTTTCTTGAACCCTACCTCTGATACCATTTGAAGGGATCCTATTCAAGGAAATCCGGGATTCGTAACTAGGGAAGGAGGCAGAAGATAAGGAGAATCAAGCACAACACAAGGTTTTACGTGATTCAGCCTAAGCCTACTCCACGGGCGTCTTCTAGTCATTTCCACTATTCTCACACACCCGATTACAAGGTTACAGCACTTATTTATAGTACATCATTAGGGCATAAAACACCCTAAAGGCTATTAGGCCCAATAAGGATACATACACTTGTAAAGACTTAAACAGTCTCCACACCAGAGTAACCCTAACAAAAACCCCATTTTATATGTTTTATACTAAAAATGTACAAATGCATCGTATAAATTAACACATTTTAAATCACTTGAAAGGCCAACAAGTTGGGTGTATAAGGTGCCTAACACCTTCTCCATGTTTACTTAAACAAATTAGTCTGAACTCTTTAATTAGACCCCAATAGACCTCATTCTTTAGGTATAGTGTTGCTTACATACAAATATACATCATCTAATTTTTCTTAGTTTAGCCTTTATTAGACTAGGTGATGACTTCTCTTGGACCCTAAAGGTCCATTTACCCTAATCCAACCCACCTAAACCATTAGAAGGTCCAAATCATCCTCTTTAAGCTCATGGACTTTTTTTAAAGTGTTTTGTGGGACGAATGTCTAACCTACTCTGTAATGCAAGAAAATCACGTTATAATTAGATTGATAACAAATGAACTATGTAATGGAAATATTATAAAAATGTTTTTTTATATCATTGAAATATTTGTTTATGTGAGCATTACCTTTTTATGATGATAATTTTTTATTACATTATTTATGTTTAGCATAATAATATTCTTTATTGAAATTATAAGGATAATCATCTTAAATTCTAAAATTATTTATTTTTTATAATTTTAATTTCTATAAATACCTTTTTGTGCATATAAACAATTGAATTTTCAATTCCCTTCATTTACCATCATTACATGTACAAACACCTTTAGCATAAATTTGTTTCCTATCATTTCCATTTCCCACCAGAAATTTTTTTCCCATCATTTCATTACCTGTCGTTTCCAGCAACACAATCCCCCCTAATAATGAATTTCATGGAAAATTTAAGCACTTGCGTTAATTAGAAATGAATTTTAAATAGCAAGTAAATATTGATAGCTGATATCTACGATATCATCTTTTGTAATTGTCATTTACAAGGTGTGGGGATATTAATCAACATAAATGAAAAGTTAGGGTCAAGGACTTCACTTTTGTGATACATTGGAATTATAATTTCAAACAATGTATTACTTGAAATAGACTAAATAATCATGAAAGGTTTAGATTTTCTATGAACAAAGATAAGTAGAAATCGTCATTTACAAGTGTGAGAATATAACTGACAAGTGAACAGAAATTAACAGCCAAAAGAATTCAAAATTTTGTGGATACGCTCTTACCTCCTTGTGAATTCCACCATGTGCAAGCCTTGTCTTGTAATGTTTAAACTCTCCCAATAAGAGATCGATATAACTACAATCAAATAAATTAATAAAGTAATAGCACAATCAGCAATGAACTTAAGTGCTTTTTGCCCAAAATTTTCATTAATGAACTCGGGGTACAGTGCATGGCATCAGTAGTGGCTAAATAGAACCAAATCAAAATGTCTGCAGACAATAATGAATTTTTATAAGAGAAAGAAACAGAAGGCATTTGTTTTGATGATGATGATCACATAGAATAAGCATTGACAACTTCCAATTCCTGATATCTATGTCATAATGCTATTCCATGCATTATTACTGCCACGGGTGCACAACATAACACTTAATATTTCAAACAATCTACGCTCGTGTTGTTGAATATTTCAATTGCATAAACTAAAGATTATAATAACCTCATGGGACAAAAATCTTACGCATTATGTTCCAGCCCAAGTTCCTTGACTTCCCATTTGACATTAGCAATCTTATCCACATACCTGGGAGGTGTTTAATAAGCCAAGAATATGAAAAATTCCCAAGCATACATGCTACAATAATTACAAAGCACAATAATGTCAACATCAAAAAGAAATAAACTAAAGGTAGCAATAACTTAATATGATTGTATTTAAATGGGTATATGATAAAATTTTGTTCTGCACAATCAAACATTTTGGCATGACTTTAACTAGAGGTCACAAAATGTTCTCCGTTGAGAGAATTGAAGATTGTAAAAATGGCAATATAATGGGTGTGAGAACACAAGAGACAGATGCAATAAGATTCTCATTAGCAAATATAAGCATCGATATATAGAGACTACATGAGAAGACAGATATATCTTAGTAATGCAAGACTAAACCCATAACACCTATATAATCCTAATATATTATTACTTTAGTAAACCCCCTAAAACTAGAACATCCAGCCTACAACAAATTCAATAACTCAACAAACTTAAACGTAATAAAAAATAATAGATATATAGAACAATATGTGAAATCAATTACTGTGACAAAAGTAACAGCAACAGGAAGTAGTGGTTGCTGTAATAGAAGAACCAGTAATAAAAATAATCTTATATAAGTCTGTAAAGAACTATATCTCAAACAATGGTAAATTAACAATCAAATTGTTGGATGGTCTAAGATCGTGCGTATTGTTACGTGGGTGTCGTGCACTGTTTTTGTTGTAACGGCTCATGTGTGTAGAGTCATGTGTTACATGTGTTAGTGAGTGAGTGGTTTAAAACAGTATTTATGTAAGTTGCTGCTTACTGTTTTTTGTTTGAATGAAGTGTTTTTCCATCCCTACAATGAGAACTATTGTTTCTACATTTACTCTCCCTTTTCTCTCTTCCACAAGGTCTTACATCGTCTTCTCTTGGCACCGTCACTTCCAAGGAGGTGCTTGATTTCGTCCAACACGAATGATAAGCCTATAAAGAACTATATTTCTCCTTTCATTTTTCCCTTTTCTTTATTTTTATAAGCTCACAAGCTCAACACCCTTCTTCCTTTCTCCCGGTTTTCTTTTTCTTTGTTTTTCTTTCTCCCACTATTTTTGCCTTTTTTTTCCCATGCTTTACCAACCACCTCCTCCTCCTCCTTTGCAACTCTAATGGATGCAAACAATAATGGCATTAACATAATACTTGTCATTCTCGCAGACATGCTCTTGTTGAAGGTTTTGCTGAGCTTATTTAGTTGCAACTTGCTCTTGTCTCAAACTACATCTAGTGTCGTCTTCCACTCCATTTTCCTTCTACTATTCTAAAATTGTAGTATTAGCGTCTTGCATGGAATTGTCACGAAAGAAAAAAGATGACGATAAGCAATTACATTATCTCCCTACGTTTTTCCAACCAATGGTCGACAAGAATCCATCTGGTGAAGCATTCATCACCGTTGACAGATGTTCAAGCTCACTTTCTAGTGCTAAGGGCTCAATGACAAGTAGGCACATGCAAGACATGGAAAGGGCATCGTAAGAAGCTTTGGGTGTATTATTTGATCAAAAGGTACAACCTTATATACAAATACAAGGAGGGTAAATGGATCCTATAATCGGATACCCAAATACCCAGTACCCAGTTTACTTACACACCCCCTCAAAGCTGGAAGGTATATATTTGTCATACCTTACAAATGTAATTAAACACATTACAACTCAATGTCTTTGTAAGAATATCAACAAGCTCTACAGAAGATGGAGTATATAATGTGCAGATGATGTCTTTGATCACTAAATCTCGAATATAATGGCAATTAATCTTAATGTGTTTATGAAAGGTTTCATTCTTAGCAATATAAATGACAATTTGGTTATCATAGTACATGAACATTGGCTCCTGATTGACTACATCAAACTCTTTAATGAGAGATCTAAGCTACATCAATTCACATCCAGTCTCCCTTATTGGTCTGTACTCAACTTCAGCACTAGAACAAGAAACAATATTTTGTTTTTTACTCCACCAAGTAACAAGATTCCCTCCAACATATGTAATATATCTTGAAGTAAACTTCCTGTTTGTCCTATCCCCAACAATTCTAGACTCTGAAAATACTTCTACCTTCAAGTGTCCATTAGCCTGATATAAAAGGCCTATTCCAGCTGTCTCCTTGATGTAGGCAAGCACCCTTAGAATCCCTATCCAATTTTACTTGTGGCTTATGCATAAACTGACTTAGTAGTCCCACAGTGTAGGCAATATCTGGTATTATAACTGTAAGATAAATAAGTTTTCCAACCAACCTTTTGCATTGTTTGAGATTGTCCAACTCATCAAATGAGATATCCCAAAACTAAGGATTTTGCTCGATGGGCGTATTTTTAGGCTTGCAGCCTAAGCAACCAATCTCCATCAAGAAGTCCAATGCATATTTGTGTTGAGACAGAACAATCTTACCTTTTGAGTAGATAAACTCAATGTCTAGTAAATACCCTAGCCTTCCCACATCCTTTGTCTAGAACACTTTGGTGAGATGCCCATTTGTTTTAATAATACCCTTAGTGTCACTGCCTATAAGAAGTATGTCATAAACATACACTGCAAGGATGACATATCCCTGTATCATTTGCCTTATGAAAATAGAGTGATCCACTACACAACATCAAAAGCCTCCACCGAACATAACTTGACTAAACTTGTCAAACCAAACCCTTAGACTCTGCTTCAAACCATAAATTGCCTTCTTTACCTTGCAAATCTAATACTCCTGAGTAATATAGCTTGGCGATTGTTCCATGTAAACTTCTTCAGAAAGATCCCCATAAAAAAAAAACATTCTTTATATCAAATTGATGCAACTGCCACTGCTAATTAACTGCAAGAGAAAGAACTCTAATAGAGTTAAGACGAGCTATCAGAGAGAACTTCTCAGCATAATTAAGGTCATACTCTTGTGTAAAACCTCAAGCAACAAGACGAGTATTGTATCTATCAATAGAGTCATCCAGTTTGTATTTAACAGTGAAGACCCATTTGTAGGAAACAACATTGATATCTGCAAGACAGGAAACTAACTCCCATGTACCACGAGACCTTAGAGCATTCATCTCATCATTTATAGCTTCTTTCTAGCTACAAAGCCTTCTGATATATCCTTAGAATAGACTCAAACGAGACAGCCAAAGAAAAAGCATGACAGGAAGGACTTAAATGATCATAGAATACAAAATGAGCAATAAGATGTTGAGTGCAGGGCCCTTTTGAAGGGCAATATGAAGATCATCAATGTCTACAACAGTACTAGGTAATTGCACATTAATCTCAGGAGAGATAGAAAGATCTGCACTAGGAGAGTCAATCAGTGGGGCATGAGAAGTCACTTGGGGGCATCTCCATCGATGATACACCTGCAAGGATTAGTAAAAAGTCCTGTCACACTCAAAGGGTCATCCCGAACATCCCCAACAAGATCATCACTAACAATAATAGGAATAGGAACAAGAACCAAGGAAGCAAACGAACTTAAATCCTCAAAAAAATAAGTTTGATCCTCAAAAAAGATGAGATCGACAGAAGTATGGTAATGCTTTGTGGGAGGATGACACTAACAATACCCTTTTTGAGTTTTGGAATAGCCAACAAACACACTTGATAGCCCGAGCATCTAGCTTGTCCAACCTAGGTGTAAGATTCTGAACATAAGCAGTACATCCAAATCCACGAGGAGTTAGACCAAATAATTCATGATTTGGACAAAGGCAATGAATAGACACTTCACCGCCAAGTGGAGTGGACGACATTCAATTCACAAGATAGGGAGTAGTAAGAACCACATCAGACCAAAGATACTTAGGTACATGCATTTGGAGAAGAAGAGTCCTAGTGATGCCTAAGAGAAGACAATGTTTTTGCTCAACCACTCCATTTTGTTGTAAGGTGTAAGGATAAATAGTTTAATGAATGATCAAAAACATTGAAATGAAGTGCTAACAAATTCCAAAGCATTGTCAGTACACAAATATTTTAGAGAAATAGAAAACTGAGTTTTTATTCAAGTTACTATATTTTGACAATCCTTCAAGAGGTACACCTAAAAAACTCTAGAATAGTCATCAACAAGATCAAACATGGAGCAACTAGTAGCAAGTTGCACATGAGAAAGGGATGACCGACTATGTTTACCCAACTGACAAGACTTACACTCAAACTAAGAAAGAGAAACCCAAGGTAAAGCTTGTCGTAGTTTCTGAATTAAAGGATGACCAAGCCGGTAGTGTCACAAAAGAGACGACTCTATAGAAGATAACAAAGCAATAAGACCGCAAGGTGTATCACAAACCAAGACATACATCCTAAAGCTCTTTTCACAGCTCAAATCAATTCTCGTCCCTATCTGTAGATCCTAAAAAGTACTTGAAGCAGATGTTAGGACTAGATCCTTTTTAAATCAAGAACATGTCAATTGCTCTTCATTCACCTAAAGCAAATCTCAAACACAAATTATCAACAACATTGATACAAGGAAATCCCTTTTAAACTAAGGGTATGTCAATTTCTCTTGATATACCATAAGTAAATGTTAGGTGCATACACCTTTTAAACCAAGGGCATGCTAGCTACTTTTTGGTTCAATCTCAGCAAGCATGCAGCATGATCCAAGAGCATTACAATATGATTCTGTCACTTATAAAGTGAGTGCACCAATCTCTCTAGTAGACAACAAAATTTTCCTACAATGATGCCACCCTATACATTTAACTATAGAAAGCCAGATACAATATGCTAGGAGCATGACAAGTGCTCTTGCTTTGCTAATTTTTCAAGACACGAAAGTACATGCTAAGGTAATGGAATTCTTGTCTGAGGCTCTCATCCATGCTATTATGTATAAAGAATGAACATCAGTAACCAACACTGTTGTCAGCAACTCAGGATGGCAACAACAAACCCTATTGATAGAAAGCACTTTGTCACAATCTAAGGGCAAGTGGATGGATAAAAGAACCTCCCCTTTTGTGACCACCCCTCTTTCTTGAGCCACTGCAAGTCAAATCTACACCCATCTAGTCTTATTCTTTCTCTTGGTTCTTCCATAGGCAAGCATCCGTAGAACTTGCCACCAACAATTCCACTCAACTACAACTATAGATAGGCATCCTCAAAACTCTTGCCACAACTCAACTACTCTCATGAATTAACAACTTGAAAAATTTTGACATCACTCTGCTTATCTCACAAATAGGTAGCTTGAAAAATGTCGCCATCACTTCAATAACTTTCATGAGTTGACAATTTGAAAATTCTTATCATCACTCTAGCTTATCTCATGAGCAAGCAACTTGAACAATCTTGCCATCACTCCAACATATCTCAAAATTAGGGAGCTTAGAAAGTATTGCCGCCATTCCAACTTATCTCATAGGTAATGATAACTCAATAAATTATGTCACACATCTCTCTCTATTAGGTTTAACAACTCAATAAGGGCAGTGATAACTCAAAAGATCATGTCATATATCACTTTATTGAGTTCAGCAATTCAGTAAATCGTGCTATAAGCAATGAGAACTTAACAAATCACGTCACATGGTAAAAGAAAGGAATCTTGCACAATGTAAAGAAAATGCCACTTAAAAGCCAAAAATTATAGTTTACCCATTGATATTGAGAAGCAATCTTGCAGTTCTCATATGAATGTCTTCTATGAGATCTGGAACTGCACTTACCTGAAGAAAGCAACACATTCTTTACAAGTTAAATAATTCTTAATGGACTAAGAAAAAGGCCACATCATGGTAAAAAAAGGGAACAAGACTACATGACAATTCAAAATGAAAAGAGCATATCATTCATAGAGATAGAAATGTACAGTATTCTCAAAGAAATCCTCAACAAGTGCTGCATTGTTCTTTAAAAGTTTTGATTGAAGATGTGGCCTTGATCGATGCAAAACACGAGCAACAAGTGAAATTGTCTCTGCACCAATGCATCTCTCCTATGCAAAGAAAACAAATGGATTAAATTTAAATTTTATAAGGATCTTCCACTAAAAGCAAAGCATAGTATAGAATGTCCAGCATTGACATACTAAAATCAGTGGGTTGGCTACCTAGGCTACTAACAAGCAAAACATGGTATAAAAAGTCAACAATATCATCAAACAAAGCCAAAAATGTTCAGAGCATTGTATAAGAAAAACAAAGTAATTTCACATAAAACTCACTATGAACAATAGATGGGATTTTTTAGCTTACAAGTTGGAGTGCTTCTCATATTGTTTCTCATTAAATGAAGAAAATACTTCCAAGTTGAAACCAAAGGATCAATTGTTGGGTTCTATTAGAATTACAATGAAATAAAATACAAAAAAGATAGGTAACTGTAGAATTAGGGGAAAGAGTTGTTATACATTTCCCATTATGTAAGGGATATATATACACAAGATATATGGATCTCATAAGATCCGTTTACCCAACATACTTCTTTACATAACTCTATTCAACACTCCTACTCAAGCTGGACGACATAAGTTACATAGTCCAAACTTGTTACATAATTCATTGAAAGTACTAGTAATAAGTCCTTTAGTAAAGATGTCTGCAAGTTGTTGAGAATATCAAGTCTAAGGACTAATGATGATCTCTTTCTCTACAAGCTCCTAAAGATAGTAGCAATCAAACCTCTATATGCTTGGTGTGTTCATGAAAGGTATGATTACTAGTAATATAGATGGCTACCTAATTATCACAATGCATAATCACTGGGAGAGGAATTGAAAAGCCCATTTCAGTCAGAAGAGATTTCAGTCAAACAATCTCGCTTGCAGCTTGAGCGATATTCAGCTTCTGGACTTGGAAACCACATTTTATTTTTTACTCCTCCATGTAAACAGATTACCTCCAACATAAGTGCAATAACCTAAAGTTGCAAATTACCTCCAACATAAGTGTAACAACCTAAGGTTGATTTTCTATCATTGTCCCCTGCATAACCTAAATTAGAATAGGCAACAATGTGATTGTGGTTATATTTGGTGTAGATCAAACCTTTCTCAGGATCTCCTTTGATATAGGAGAGAAGCCTTATTGCCCCAAGCCAATGAACCTTCTTAGGTTCATACATAAACTAACTCAATAATCCAACAGTAAAGGCAATGTTCGACCTAGCAACTGTCAAATAAATCTACTTGCAAAGAAAAAAAAATCAACTTTCCAATCAATCTATGATATCTCTCAGTGTCTTCAAATGCCTCAAAAGTAACATTGCAATAAGGTGGATTCTACTCCACTGGTGTAGACTCTGGCTTGAATCCTAAAAGACTTGTTTCCTTCAACAGATCAAAAGCATATTTCTTCTAAGATAGTACCATTTGTCCTTATGATAAGTAAACTCAATATCAAAGAAATATTTTGGTTGACCCATGTCTTTGATCACAAACTCCTTGGCAAAGAAGACTTTTGTATCTAAAATCTCTTTTCATCGTCATCAATCAGAAGGATATCATCAGCATATACAACCAAAATAGTGTGCTTGCCTAAGAGGTTTTTCTTGATAAATATTGATAGATCAACTACACATCGACAAAACCCATGAGATAGCATGATTGAGCTATGTTTTCCAAACCAAGCCCTAGGGCTCTATTTAAGCCCATATATGGCCTTCTTCAACAATCAGACGTCTCCCCTTGAGCAACATACCCTAGTGGTTGCTCTATATACATAGTCTCCTAGAAATCTCCATAGAGAAATGCATTGCTAACATCCATCTAAGTCAACCACCAACTACTGTTGTGAGAATTTTAACTTAAAGATTAGAAAAAAAGACTACTGTTGTGAGCAAGCGACAATAACACCTGGATAGAATTCAGATGGGCCACTGGTGAAAAGGTCTTTGCATAGTCAACTCCATAAGTTTAAGTGAACCTACAAGCAACAAGGCAAGCTTTGCATCTATCGACTGAGCCATCTACTTTGTAGTTGATAGTAAATACTCACTACCAACTATTGGGTGCCCAACATGTATTCCCTTCTCTGTGTGTTTCAACTAAGCCGCTCGTGCTTGAGGAGGTGTTTTGCGCATTACCATGACAAGAGGGACCATGATCGAAAGCTGGAGACCGAATGGCCAAAGGTCACACTCGACACGAACCTGTAGATGTTGCGCTATACTTTTAGAGGAATTGATGAACTCTTACCATCACCTTGAGACTTTAGCTTGTGACAGTACCCAATCCTAATAACCGATATCAGAGTCAGGAGGTTTCGTGTTCGAGTTCCAATAAACACGTTCTCTGTGTACCCATGCTAGGGGGGATTGTTGACTGCCCAGCATGCGTTCCCTTCTCTATGTGTCCCAACTAAACTGTTTGCGTTTGAGGAGGTGTCTCGCTCTTTACCATGACAATGGAGGCCATGACCGAAAGCTAGGGACGAATTGGCCAAAAGTCACAATCGACATGAACCTGTAAGTGTTATACTATATCTTAAAAAGAATTGAAGAATTCTTGCTATCATCCCGTCTGCAAATCCTAAAAGGTACAATGAAATAGAAAAAAGGTCACAATGCAATAAAGTTATTTGGTAATGGAACTAACAGATAACAAATTGACAGGAAATTGAGAAACAAAAAGGACTCCTTCAAGACTCATAGTAGAGGAAATGGGAGTGGTTCCTTCACCAAAAACTGAATAGGTATGACCATCAACAAGGGACACAATATAAATGGAGCATAAATTTTGTAATTGTTATAGTAAGGTACTACTTCCTGTTAGATGGTTAAAGGCACCAAAATCTATTACCCAAGTAAAGTATCATTGCAGGTAGAGTGGAAATCTTGCATACCAAAGGAGACCACATGAGCAATAAAGGCAGTGTAATGTTGTTAAGCTTGGAACAACAGATTCTCGGCATAATCAGCTTGAGAAATCTGAATGGACTTGGGAGGAGCTAGAGTGGACCCAATGTTAGCCGAGCCTTCCACCTGAACTGTGTTGGCCATGCTAGGATGGCCAAATTTTTGCTAATACCGTTCAAATGGATGATTCTTCTAGCCATAATGCATACATGGAGTTTGAGGTTGCCCATTACACCCATGACCAGAAGTTCCCTACTAAGAGGAGTTCTGACAACCACCCAAGGAAGGAACGACAGCAAGAACGGATGCATCAGCAAGTGGTGGTGTGGGAGGAGCAATAGTTGAAATGTTGAGGACATGGTCGAAAGTAATCTGCAAGGAGGGGACCATCTTGGCCCCCAAGCACAGTCAGCCGCATACCACTCTTGGTATGCCTTCGATTTCAAATCCGAAGGTGGGATATCAACCAAGTGACGATCCCCAAGTGAGTGGCAAGGAAGGTTTCAAAAGCCCTAGCCCAACAGAAATAGTTATTTTCATTCAGTTTTACACAAATGGACACAAGTTTGGACGTCCACGAGTCACCCACGGGAGAAAAGTCCACCACAGCAAGTGGAGAGAGGATGCACCGAGAGGAGGCAATTGTACACGGGTGCTAAAAACTTGTGTTTGCTAAGAGAATAAGGGGCAGACGAAAGAGAGGGTGTCATCTATGAACCGATGCCAAGAGAGGAGGGGAGCAAACAAGATAGACGCAGCCTAACCAATGTTGAGACAAGTAGAGAGGGCTGCTAGGAGAGGAGAAAGTGGATGGGAGAGGTGCGTCTACGGAGAGAGGAGGGAGGTGAGCAGAAAAGGGAGGATAGTCACCGTCAACATTGAAACAAAAGAGACACATCCACAACTAGGGACATGAGAGCTGCCTAAGGAGAAGCAACCACTACCTTCGAGAGTCAACCCTAGAGCTCTAATACCATGTAACCAGATTACCTCCAACATAAGTGCAATAACCTAAGGTTGATTTTCTATCCTTGTCCCCTGTATAACTTGAATCAGGGTAAGCAACAATGTGATTGTGGTTATGCTTGGTGTAGATTAAACCATTCTCATGATCTCCTCTGATATAGGAAAGAAGCCTTATTGCTCCAAGCTAGTAAACCTTCTTGGGTTCATGCATAATTGTAATTGTTGCTCTATAATACAGACAAGTTATCTCTGTCTTATTGTATTATAACAATATTTATGAATTGGCATAAATCAATATAATGGACTAGTATGGCACAACATGATTAGGTCATGGGTCATTGATCATGCCTAGCCACGTCAATAAGAGTTTAAATGTAGCACAGAAAAACACAAATGGTGTCAAACACAATTTGATTTGGGTCAAGCTAATAAAGTACAAAACAATTGACATGTATACTGTTGTATTATGTTTTGAATGATACTAATAATGTAATTAGTATAAGGGGCATTTTGGTCCTTTGGAAAACCCAAGCACTATATAAGCTTAGCTAGGGTTTTCCAAAGGGTATGAGTTGTGAGTTTGTAACCTAAGCCTCCACAGAAGAAAACTTTCTCCCTCTCCATCCGTAGACTAGCCCTAAGTTAGGGTGAACCACATAAAATCCGGTGTACACTTTGTTGTGTGTTTTGCTTGACGATCCTCCCCTCTTCCCTTTCTCATCGCTCACTCTTCCGTTTGATTCCGCTGTGTTTCTTTGGTTATCCCGCATAACAAGTGGTATCAGAGCGGGTTGGAGGAAGTGGCCTTGAGTTAGGGTTAGTTTTGAATCCACGGATCGTCATCTGCGAGCCTTGAATCCACTCTTTTTCGGCGTCCAGATCAGGCCGCACACAACCGCTCGCGTAGGGAGCAGCCCACGCGCCCGTCGGCACCCAGCATCCGCCCGGCGCGTCCAGATCAGCCAGCGTGCACCCATCCGCGCCCAGAACAACACGCGCGCACCTGTCGGCTCCCAGATCCGCCTGCGCGCAGTCGTCCGGCACCCAGATTAGACCGCGTGCAGCTGCCCACGCAGGGATCCACCCGCGCGCAGTCGTCGGAACCCTGTTCCACCCGCGTGCAGCCGTCGGAGTCCAGCTCCACCCGTGCGCAACCGACGGCACCCTGATCCGCACGCGTGCAGTCGTCCGAACCCTCTGGCCTACGCGCGCCTGTTCGGGTTCTGACCAGCACGCGTCCGTACAGGCTAGGTCAGACTAGCCCGCCCCCTGAGCAACGTCCAGACTAGCCTGTACCCTGACCAGCGTCCAGGCTAGGTCAGGTCAGTCATTTTGGGTCATTTGGGCTAATTTATTTTTAGGGTTCAAATCGAGTAATTTGATCCGTTTGAGGTAGAGTTCTTTGACTTTGGAAATTGGCACTTTGAGATTTTTGACAGAAATCAATTTTTTGTGTTTATGAATGATACATATCTTTACTGAGACTGTCAGTTTTTGAAGTGGAGGTATTGAGTATTTTGGAAATTTGAAATTTGTTTAATCAGAAGTATTGTGGTGTATTTTATATTTTTAAAATATAAAATGTCAATGCCAGTAATGAAAGTTGATAAGTTTAATGGGAAGAATAACTTCAGTCTGTGGCAGATTAAAATGAAAGCTCTGCTTAAACAACAGAGCATTTGGGCTCCTTTAAATAAGGAGTTAAATATGGATGAAAAATCTACAGAGTATGAACAACAGAAAGAAAAAGCTCACTCTACCATACTGTTATGTCTGTTGGATGAAGTTATTATTGAAGTAGCTGATGAATCCACAGCTTTGGGCTTGTGGAATAAGTTGGAGACTTTGTACATGACAAAGTCATTAACCAATAAGTTGTTGCTTAAACAGAGATTATTTTCATTGAAAATGAAGGAAGCAACACCCCTTAAGCAACACTTAGATCAGCTGAACACAATTCTCATGGAGTTGAGAAATATAGGCATGACAGTTGAAGATGAGGATGCTGCTCTTATTTTACTTGTTTCACTCCCTTTGTCCTTTGAGAATTTTGTGCAGTCTTTTGTGGTTGGCAGGGATACAATCACTTTGGAGGAAGTGAGATCTAGTCTTCACTCCAGGGAGCTGAGGCATATGGTCACGCATGAGAGCAATGACACAAGTGCTTCAGGCCTATCTACTCACCATGGTGAGTTTAGAGGACGACAACAGAGAAACAACAGCAACAATAAATTCAGGAGAAGAAGCAAGTATCTCTTGAGTACTTGGAAAGCAAACTGTCCCAAGCTAAAATCAAAAGGAACAGTTGCCGTGGCTGAAAAAGAAGATTCAGCATCAGAAGGTGATTTTTCACTTACAGTTTCTTGCAATGCATATTCAGATCATAGTTGGATATTAGACTCGGGTGCATCTCATCATATGACTCCAAACAAGGAGTTTTTCCACACGTATGAGCAGCTTAATAGTGGACAGGTAACACTGGTCAATGATGATGTTTGCACTAGAGCAGGGGTTGGTTCAATCCGCTTCAAGATGCATGATGGTATTGTAAGAACTCTAGAAGATGTATGACATGTTCCCAAGCTAGGAAAGAACTGGATTTCTTTGATGGCACATGATTCCAAGGGTTTCAAGTATACAGGTGAAAGAGGCAAGCTAGTTGTCTCAAAGGGCTCCTTGGTGGTGTTGAAAGGAGTCAAGAATGGACCTTTGTGCATACTTCAAGGTTCTCCGGTAGTAGGTGTCGCTGCCGCTATTGCTGCAAATCAGCAATCCATGTCTGCCATTTGGCATTCCAGACTTCGACATTTGGGACAGAGAGGAATGCAGAAACTCAGCAGTTTGGGCAGACTGGATGGACACAGATACATTGATGCAAATTTGTGTAAGCATTGCATCTATGGAAAGCAAAAGAGAGTCTCATTCAGCAAAGGAGAGCATACGACTCAAGGGACATTAGACTATGTCCATGCAGATTGTTGGGGACCTTCCCAACAACCCTCCCTTGCAGGTTCTAGGTACTTCCTTTCCATTGTGGATGATTACTCACGTATGACATGGGTTTTCATTTTGAAGCATAAAAGTGAGACTTTCAAGAGCTTCAAGTAGTGGAAGACTCAAGTTGAGAACCAAGTTGGCAGGAAAGTGAAATGCCACTGACAACGGATTGGAATTCTACTCTCATGATTTTGACAATTTTTGCAAGAAGACAAGTATCACGAGGCACCACACTGTTAGAGGGACTCCACAGCAGAATGGAGTTGCAGAACACCTCAATCGCACGCTGTTGGAGAAAGTTAGGTGTATGCTTTCTCATGCTGCCTTGGACAAGAAGTTTTAGGCCGAAGCTATCAACACAGCTTCCTATCTTGTCAACAATTCACCCTCCAGTGGTATAGAAGACAAGATACCATATGAGGTATAGATGAACAGAACAGCAAATTACTCCAAGTTGAAGATATTTGAATGTGCTACATATTACCATGTCAACAATGGTAAGCTAGAACCACGTGCCAAGAAGGGCATCTTTGTGGGATATAGCATGAGAGTAAAAGGCTACAGAATCTATGATATAGAGTCAGGCAATGTGATACACAGTCGTAATGTCACATTTGATGAGGCTTCAATGATGCAAAATGGAGAGAAGCCAACCGTTATACATCAGCCCAATACTTCCGAGCAGGTGGAGTTTTCTTTGCCGCAGTCTACTAGTTCTGAACAGGTAACTCCTGATTTGGACTCGCCAGATGAAGTTGATGGCAGCAGTGAGGATGATGTGGAAGAACTTCCATCCAGGTGCATAGCTAGGGATCATCCTAGAAGAGCCGCCCTACCTCCGATCAAGTACGGGTATAGCAACTTGATTGCTTCTGCATTGCAGGTAGCGAGTGAGGTGGAAGAACAAGTTGACCCACCCACTTATGATGTTGCCATTAGAGGCTCGGATGCTGCAAATTAGATAGTTGCCATGCAGGAGGAGCTTCAATCCCTTCACAAGAACCATACATGGGATTTGGTGAAGCGTCCTAGAGCTAAGAACGTTGTTAGTTGCAAGTGTGTGTTCAAAAGAAAGATAGGAACACAAGGCAGTCAAGACGTGCAGTTCAAGGCGAGACTGGTAGCTAAAGGCTACTCACAGCAAGAAGGTATTGATTACAATGACGTTTTTGCACCAGTAGTTAGACACACGTCTATTAGAGTGCTCCTAGCAATTGTGGCTGCAAGGAACTTGGAGTTAGAGCAACTTGACGTGAAGACAGCCTTCTTGCATGGTGACTTAGAAGAAGAAATTTGGATGGAACAGCCAACAAGTTTTGTTATCAAGGAGAAATCAGACCTGGTTTGCAAGTTGAAAAAGTCCTTGTATGGACTTAAGCAATCTCCTAGACAGTGGTATAAAAGGTTTGACACTTTTATCACTAAAGTTGGCTTTGCTCGTAGCTA
>JAMKPZ010002254.1:0-40793 GCA_024699675.1 Amphibolis antarctica
ATAAGCCATCACAATTAGTCTCTTGGGATTTTCGTCGAACTCGTTGTAACTCTTCCTCCTTCATGGTTCTATTCATATTATAGGAATGCTGATTCATGAAGAAGGCCTTGGTTAACTGATGAAATGTTCAAAAGGAGGACATGTCCAACCCTGTGAACCATCTTAGGGTTGGCCCTATCAAACTCTTTTGGAAAACATGCATCAATAGTTTGTCCTTTGTCTGTAATGGTACCATGTCACAATAGTAGACCTGGAGGTGTGCTATTAGGCATCCTTTGCCCGTATATTTTTCAAAGTCAAGGAATTTGAAATCTAGTGGTAATATTGCCTAAGGCAATGAATGGTCATGCCTTTGGGTTGGATGGGCTTAGTGTGTTGGGTTGAAGGTGGACCTAAATGGGCTGGGTTTAGATGAACTTATAAACTAAAGTTAATAAAAACCTAAACATAATGTTTATAATGCATGACATGTGAGTATATGAGTTTAGCATAATTGAAATCAAGGAACCTTCATGCAATATGTGTCATGATAAGACATGATGCATGAGTTATTTAAAATAAGTTCCATCTTAGAAAGGATGATGATGCATGACTCATCTTAGAAAGGAAATGCTAAATCATGATGCATAACCCATCTTTTCAAGGGTGTCCCCTAACTTAGCCAAGGTTGATAGATATAAACCTAGAATGATGCATGAGCATAAAATATGCATGTACATGGCATGAAAATAGATAAAGTTGGATATCCCCACATGCAAACATGTGGGCAAGCCAACCAATTGTTAGGGTTGCAGGGTGTGGAGACGGTCTTCCACCGGAAAGCAGGCAGTAGCCGGGCCTATGAGGTGGTAGCCATGAAGCAGTAATCGGGTGTCGAAGTGTTCAAGCTGCAGGGTGTGGAGATGGTCTTCCACCAGAGAGCAAGCGATAGCCGGGACCATGAGGTGGTAGCCGCGAAGCAGCAAATGAGTGCCGAAGTGTTCGGGCTGCAAAAGTGAAGAGCCAGCTTCTACCAGAGAATAGGCAGATGTCGGGATCACATGGCGATAGTTGGGTATCGGGTATCCAAGTTGCATAGAGGGCTAGGAGTGAGAGTGCATGACCTTAACCTTACGACCTTAAGTCTATCGCTTAAGATTACGATTTTAAGTATATGGAGATAAGTCTACGAATTGACATAGAGCTACGAGAGGACGAGAGTCGAAGACCAGTAGAGCGGTAGCTTGACCTGGTTGGTTAGGCGGTAGCCAACCTAGGAGGTCTAGCAGCTAGTTGAAGGACTGGTGTGGCCAAAGACAAATTGTAGGTGATTACTGATCCGGTAGCCGAGTGTGTCCATGCGACTGTCAGGTGGCGTTAAGCTTGAGGTTGACGTTAAGATTGAGGGTCCTCTTGTATTTGTCTTTTAGAGTTCTCTCATATGTCCCTATATAAAAGGTGTATCATGTCCTGTAGTAATATGTTGTTGCAAGAGAGAAGTGTGTGACAGTGTAAGTATGGGAGGAAAGCGTAGAGTGATCAGTTCGTGTGTTTTGCCTGTTGGTGACACGAAGATCGAGATAGTACCAACACTCCTGTGGAGTAGGCAGTTTGTCGAACCACGTACATCCTTATGTCTCCTTCCTTCTTTCTTCTCCTTCCTTCTTCCACCTACGACAATACTGTAAGAGAGAGCTTGAGTGTTGTTGTTGGCAAGCAATTCAAGGAGACATGCATTGTTGGGACGTGTACAGGTTGAAGAGCGTCGTGCGATTGTGACGTAGTCATGAAGGGATAACGAAGGTTGTCATTCGTTTCCCAATAATTGGTGTCAGAGCTTCCAAATCGAGTGGGAGCATCGTTGGAGAACACAAAGTAGGTACGCAGTCACAGGTAGAGGAGTTGACTACTGGGCAGAATCAACCGATAGCTGGCTGCGTAGAGAGGCATTCGAAGGAGAGTGCCATTTGCAGCAAGTGGTTGTTTGAAGCAAACACCTGATAGGAGAAGCGACAGTCGGCTAAGTAGAGTGGTGTTCAAAGGAGAGTGTCGTTTGAAGTAGGCGGTTGTCTGAAGAAGACACTTGACAACCGGTTGTAGGGAAGCGACAGCCGGAGAGTTCCACCTAGAATCTTGAAGAAGTTCGTGATGGGAGAGGATAGGAAGCATGGAGTCAACAAGTTCAACGGAAGAGACTCGGATTTTGGAAGATGCAGATG
Source organism: Amphibolis antarctica (assembly GCA_024699675.1). Taxonomy (NCBI): domain Eukaryota; kingdom Viridiplantae; phylum Streptophyta; class Magnoliopsida; order Alismatales; family Cymodoceaceae; genus Amphibolis; species Amphibolis antarctica. The sequence continues at coordinate 2,199 of JAMKPZ010002254.1, forward strand.
GATGATAGTCTGTACCAGAAAGATCTCCATCAACCATTGTTGGGAAGGAAATTGGAGAAAATGGAGTAGGAGTAGTGGGAGCTTTTAGATTGAAAAGCTCTAGGGCTAATCAGGTTGTCGTTGGTAGGGAACATGTTGTTCAACATTGCTAAGGAGATGACAACGGTTGGAGTCATGAGGGCCTTGTCCAACATCTACGAGAAGTTGATGGCATCCAATAAGGTATTTCCTATGTGTAGACTCTTTAACATGAAGATGTAGGAAAGAACGTTGGTGGCTGACCATGTGAACGAGCCCAACATGATACTGAGTCAGCTGGATTCAGTGGAGATCGTCCGAGCATTGATCTTGTTGTCATTGCTACCTGCAAGCTGGTTAGCCATGGTGACTTCTGTGAGCAACTCTTTGGGACATGGAAGGCTAGACATGAGGCAGGTGATAAATTTGGTGCTAAACGAGGACATCCGCCAGAAGAGTAGTGGAGAGGCATTAACATCAACACTCAATGTGGAGAGCAGGGGGCATAGCAAGTCCAGGGGTCGAAAGTTTGGCTACCAGTAGAAATCACACGGTAAGAGCAAGAGTTAGGTGGAAATCAAGTACTGGAATTGTGACAAGTTTGGACACTTCTGGTTGAAGTGTTCGAAACCCAGGAGGGCAGACACGACAGCTGCCAGGGGAGCCGATGTGAATGCACTGGCAGATGACGCATGTGACACCTTGATATGTTGTGTTGATAGTTCAATCGACACATGGGTGATGGACTCAGGTGCATCATTCCATACGACGTACCAGAAGGAGTTGTTGCGGAACTACCGGGAGATGCCAGTAAAGAAGGTATATCTGGCAAGCAATACGAGTTTGGAAGTTCTTGGACGTTCTTAAACGAGGTGAAGTCTGAATCCAAATGAAGCAGGGACTATGGAGACTCCAGGAGGTGAGGTATGTCCTTGACTTGGCCAAAAACCTTATTTTCGTTAGCCAACTTGACGAGGAGGGTCACCACGTCGACTTTGGAAGTGACAAGTGGAAAGTGACCAATGGCATCCGACTAGAGGATTAGAACTCTATATCTCACGGGAGGTGAAGCGAAAGGTCAGATGATAGTGGCGGTAGCCACCACAGAAGTGTCTAGGTAATGGCATTGTCAGCTAAGACACATGGGCGAGAAGGGATTGAAGGTGCTAGTTGTCGGTGAAAGAATTCCATAATTGAAGGAAGTCCACTTGGAGAGTCGCATCTTGGGGAAGCAAAAGAGGGTCAGCTTTTCAAGGGTGGCTCACGGTCCAAAGTCGGGTAAGCTGGACCTGGTTCACACAGGTGTGTAGGGGCCGACACCCGTTAGTTAGTTAGGCGGCTCCTAGTATTATATCACGTTCATCAATGACTGTACCTGGAAGGTTTGAGTGTGCTTTCTCACACACAAGTCAGAAGTTTTCCAAGCTTTCAAGAAGTGGAAGGTAGAAGTGGAAAACCAAACAAGGAGAAAGGTGAAACACATCAGATCAGATAATGGAGAAGAATATGACAGTAGGGAGTTCATTGACTTCTATGAGACAGAAGGAGTCAAGAGAGTTCAAAAAGTATCCGGAACCCCACAACAGAACGGGGTTGCCGAGAGGATGAACTAGATGTTGAACGAGAAGGCCCGGTGCATGAGGCTACATGCCAGGTTTCAGAAGTTGTTCTAGGCAGAAGCCGTCAGCATGGCGGCTTACCTAATAAACTAGGGGCCATCAGTCTCTGTTGACTTCCGGATGCCAGAAGAGATGTGGAGTGAGAAGCAGGTTAGTCTCTCTTACCTATGAATTTTTGGTTGTTTATCCTACCAACATGTCAGTGAGGACAAGAGGGATAAATTAGACTCAAAATTGAAGAAGTGCTACTTCATTGGGTACGGACAGGAGTATCTTGACTACCGGCTCTAGGACGACCAAGCTAAGAAGGTGGTCCGTACGAAAGACGTCATTTTTGAAGGGAAACACTTATATAAGCACAAAAATGAAGTGATAGTTGAGTGGCAGTCGGGTAGTGCCAATCGACAATTGGTTAAAGAATGTCAGCAACTGGTAGTCTAGAGCCAACCACAGGCTGAAGCAAGCAGGGGCCCCTCATGGGTCCCGAACCAGCAGGAGAGGGAGTTGATAGAAGACGATTAGACTTCCAAAGATGGAAACGAGCAAATCCAAGAGACTGATGGCGGGTTTGCCGAAGGCTTGGGTGTAGTGTCAACTGAGTGATTGTCGAGTCGTGTAACTCAGTGACCAACTGAAGAGGAGCGACAGCTAGAGCAAGAGAGCCAAATGATGACACTTGAACCCAAAAGATCGACGAGGGTTTCTAGGGCTTTAGACAGGTACTCACTGTCTTCCAACTTCCTACTATTGACAGATGATGGTGAGCTGGGGAGTTACCCTAAGGCGATTGAAGTGGAGGATGCGTACCTATGGCAGTTAGCCATGAGGGAGGAGATGAGATCCCTGGAAAGAAACGAAACATAACAGATGACTCAGTTACCCGAAGGGAAGAAGGCTCTTGGCAGCAAGTGGGTGTTTAGATTGAAAGAACAGTCTGACGATAGTAAGAAATACATGACTAGACTTGTTGTCAAGGGTTTCCAACACGTTCAGGACATTGACTACACAGAGGTATTTTCTTCGGTAGTTAAGATGATCATGATGAGAACCATCCTGAGCATATCGGCAGCCGAAGATTTGTTCTTGGAACAAATGGATGTGAAGATGACATTGCTTCATGGAGATCTAGATGAGGAGATCTATATGCTATAGCTAGAAGGGTTTGCAAAAGTCGACAGGGGAGCCAGATTGGTCTATTGGCTGTAGAAGAGTCTGTATGGGTTGAAGCAGGCGCCTAGGCAGTGGTACAAGAAATTCGATAGTTTCATTTGTATCACGGGCTTCAATAGATGCAGTGCAGACCACTGTTACTACATCAAGAGAATGAAGGAGTGCTATGTCATTCTGCTTATCTATGTCGATGACATGCTGATTGTGAGCTCAAGTATGGAGGAGATTCGGAAGGTGAAGGGACAACTTAGCTGGAATTTTGAGATGAAGGACTTGGGCGAGGCCTGACAGATTCTTGGGATGCAGATCATCCAAGATAGGAAGGCCAGCATGTTGAGGTTGAACCAGGAGAAGTACTTGGAGAAAGTACTTAGGAGATTCAACATCTCAGATGAGAGGAAGACAAATCTTCCTCTAGGAGCCCACCTTAGGTTGTTGAAAGTGTAGTCACCAAGCATAGAGCAGGATCGGGAGGAGATGACCTGGTTTCCATATGTGGCTGCCATGGGCAGCCTCATGTACACCATGACTTGCACCCAGCTGAACATCACACATGTCCTTAGGACAGTGAGCAAGTTCATGAGCAATCTAGGTGTGGAGCATTGGCAAGTCGTGAAGTGGATACTACAGTATCTGTGGGAGACATTCAGATGTGACTTGTGCTGTCGGAAGGGATCAATGGAGTTGATGAGATTCTGCGACTCAAATTTGGGAGGAGATATGGATAAGTTCTAGAGCACCTCAGGGTACGTGTATACCATGGGAGATACGGCTGTGAGCTAGAGATCCAAGCTACAGGGCATGGTTGCCCTCTCCACCACTAAGGTAGAATACGTGGTCGTTGCAAAAGTAGCAAAGGAGAGGATTTGGTTAGAGAACTTGCTAGCCAAACTTGGCCACCAGTAGCCAATCCACCATCTACCTAGCGGAAAACTCAAAGTTTCACTCGAGGTCCAAGCACATTCGGATGAGGTTCCATTTCATTCGAGAACAGGTTGAAGAGGGAAGCTTGAATCTCTAGAAGGTGAAGGGAGCAGAGAACGCTGTAAACATGCTCACCAAGGTGATGATGATGAAGAAGCTGAGACTCTACATGAGTCTCATCGGTCTCCAAGGTGCGTGAAGCTTGGAGGCAGGTGCTGGTAGTGGAACCCACAGCAGGTGCCATCAGAAGCCAGGTGTTTACTCGGAAGACAGTCTCTAAGTGGGAGATTGTTAGGGCTGTGGGGTGTGGAGACGGTCTCTGCTAGAGAGTAGGCGGTAGTTGGGTCCACGAGGTGGTAGCTGTGAAGCAGCAACTAGGTGCCAAAGTGTTCAAGTTGCAAAAGTGAAGAGCCGGCTTCTACTAGAGAATAGGCGGATGCTGGGATCACAAGGTAGCAGCCAGGTATTGAGTATCTGGGTTGCGTAGAGGGCCAGGAGTGTGAGTGTAGGACCTTAACCTTACGGCCTTAAGTCTATGGCTTAAGATTACGGCTGTAAGTATACGAAGATAAGTTTACGGACTGGCGTAGAGCTACGAGAGGATGAGAGCTGAAGACCAATAGAGTGGTAGCCTGACTCGACTGGTTAGGTGGCAGCTAACCCAAGAGGACCGGTAGTCAGGTCAACCCAACGACAGCCAGCTAAAGGACCAATGTGGTTGCTGATCCAGTAGCCGAGTGTGTCCATGTGGCTGCTGGGTGGCGTTAAGCTCGAGGCTAACGTTAAGATCAAGAGTCCTCTCGTATTCGTCTTTTAAGGTTCTCTCGTGTGTCCCTATATAAAGGGTGTATTGTGTCCTGTAGTAATATGCTATTGCAAGAGACAAGTGTGTGACGACGCAAGTGTGGGAGGAAAGTGTAGAGTGATTAGTTTGTGTGTTTTTCTTATTGGTGGTACAAAGATCAAGATAGTACTAGTACCCCCGTGGAGTAGGCAGTTTGCCGAACCACATACATCCTTGCATCTCCTTCCTTATTCCTTCTCTTTCCTTCTTCCACCAATGACGATACTGCGAGCGAGAGCTTGAGAGTTCTTGTTGGTGAGCAATCTGAAGAGACGTATGTTGTCAGGACCCGTACGAATTGAAGAGCGTCTGGAGACCATGACGTGGTTGCGAAGGGATAGCGAAAGTTGTCGTTTGTTTCCCAACAACAATTACCTGGTAATTAAAATTAATTACCAGATGAAAACATGCAATCCCATGAGCACTCTCATGAGGGTAGGGGTAGAGTTCCCTTCTTACTCCCCCTATAACAAACATTGCATACAAGCATGTATATAGCATATAGATGCTAAAATAAAGTTTAACATGGCATTTCTAAGGTAAAATTGCATGATAAACATAATTGACATAGCATCAAACAAGTGAAAATGGTTAGATTTGTCTAAATTCACCTAAGGGGGTCAACTTATTGACCAAATAATGGATTGGGAAGTCGACCTATTGCCCAGTCAGCAACAAAAACATTTCCTTGCTGGTTGCAGTAGAGATGGGGTTTTAGGACCATGATCTATCGGAGAAATGTGCCTCAAAACTATGAAAACCAAGGTTGGAAGTCAAACTGTCGAGTTTGACATTCGTTAGTCATTCGATCGATCGAGTCTAACATCCTATTGGTTGACTGCCTTATCAGTGATTTTTAGGCAAATCAAAATTATTTTGTTGTCATTTACAACAAGGATGGGGGTTCTAACATCCTACCAGTCAACTGCTTTGTTGATGATTTTTCGACAAATAAAAATTATTTTGTTGTCATTTACAACAAGGATGAGGGTTTTGACCCCTCAAGAAGTCATTTAACCCATGGTCCATTGGGGAAATATGCCTCAAAATGGAGAAAATCAAGGCCACTTGTTGGTCGATCAGGTCCCTTGGGCATGGCATTTGACTGGCCTTGGATTGGTCAATCTGCTAGCAAGCAACTTGTTTACTTGTATAGATCAAGCAGTTGCTTGCTTGTCCATCTAGTGAATGGGTAGACTAGAAAATGAGGAGATTGATCAATAGATGGGTTGGTCAATCGAGTGACAAGGAGATCGATCAAGGTGTCAATTGAACAATTGACCATTCAATTGGGTGGTCAACTAGCAAACAGACAAGTCGACAAGGGTGTCAATCGGGTCAACCACCTGTCATTCATCTAAGACAAGGTATGAAAAATGATAATTACACCTTTATGTCCTATTATATTAATTATCGTTTATGTAATTATCATTTATGTCCTATTATTGATAAAATACCTTTTGAGATATGGTATGATAGGGTTCCCAAAATAGATTACATGAAATCATTTGACTATAAGTGTTTTATATTAAATACTAAGGAAAGTAGAGACAAATTTAAAGCCAAGTCAGATGAGGGTATTTTTGTTGGTTACTCAATTAGGAGTGAAGCTTTTAGAGTTTATAATAAATCAACAAAAATAATTAAGGAATCCTTACATGTCAATTTTGATGAAAATTCTCATTTGAATGTTAAACATGTTGTTAGTAATGATGAAGATTCAAAAATTCTCCCTAAAGATTTAAATAGTGTTGACAAAAGGATTGAAGATATATCTCATAAGATAAGAGATATGAATTTGAATAATGATAATCAAATAGAAGAAAATGCCAATATAAAGGAAATGTTCAAAGAGATCATAAGCCTTGGTGTTATGCTTCATCTCATCCTACAAATCAGATAATAGGTGATTGTTGTATTGTGTGTCTTGAATTATGTATGAATTTAGATCAGGGATAGTTTGGTCTTTTGGCCATATGAGACACCCAACCTTATATGCTTGGGTAGGGCTTCCAAACGTGATTACGGCCCTTTTTGTATCCCCAAATTCTGCAAGAAGAACACCTCCACCCTCTCCATCCGTGGACTAGCCCCTTGCTGGGGTGAACCACGTAAAATCCCTTTGTGTTCCTTTGGCTTGATTGTAGGTACCTTCTCCATGCACATCTCTCGCCTCCCACATGGTGCTCATCACCTCTTTCAGACTCCATCGATCCTCACACAACAACTGGTATCAGAGGTAGGTTGAATCGATTTCGGAGGAGGCGAATAGGTGGAGCTCGCACTTGAAGAGGAAATAGTCAGCTGCACTGACTGTTTGCATCGCTTTGACCGTTCGTGCCAACCGTGCATCACACGGATTTCACCCTGTCGTGCGGCGTCCCTAAGTTCTCCATCGTTCCACATCAGTGGGACGTTTTGTAAGCCTCCTAAACTCACCGTTTGTTGGTATCAATCGTGAGATGTGATACATTTGTGGTAGAGTTTTTTCTTGAGGTCTTGTTCTAGGGCATCGGTAGAAATTTTGGTTCAGCAATTGGCATTTGTTCTACCCTATTTTGTGGTGTTCTTGTGATTTAGTTTGTTGCATTGCTTGATTGGGGTTTATCGATATTGAATCTGATTGTTGAATAGTTTCTCAGATTGCATTTGTTGGTTCAACATTGGTATTTCATTTTTGGGACTTCGTTGGATGTCTTTTGAGTGTGCAAACTTGTGCAGAAATTATTTAGTTTGTGGACAGTAGTTTGTACTTTTGTTTGGTTGCCCATTTTTGCAGATTCTTTACACTAGTCTTTGTGATTAGTTTGCTTCTAAATCAATCACTTTTGTGCTGCTATTATTTTTGAATATAATGTCAACTCCAGCATTGAAAGTTGAGAAATTCAATGGGAAAAATAGTTTCAGTCTATTGCAGATTAAAATGAGGGCTTTGCTTAAACAACAAGGCATTTGGGCTCCCTTAAACAAGGAGTCAATGTTGGACAAAAATTCTACAGAGTATGCACAATAAGAAGAAAAGGCTCACTCTACCATACTGCTATGCTTATTTGATGAAATTATCATTGAAGTTGCTGATGAGACTTCAGCTTCTAGATTATGGAATAAGTTGGAAACCCTATATATGACCAAATCTCTTACAAACAAGTTATTGCTCAAGCAGAGGTTGTTTTCTTCGAGAATGAAGGAGGGCACACCCTTAAAGCAACACTTGGATCAGTTGAACACAATCCTTATGGAGTTGCACAATATTGGTGTGACCATTGAAGATGAGGATGTAGCCCTTATTTTACTTGTTTCACTTCCATTATCATTTGAAAATTTTGTGCAATCATTTGTGGATGGCAGGGATACAATCACACTTGAGGAAGTGAGGTCCAGCTTTTACTCAAGAGAGCTTAGGCACATGGTCAAACTTGAGAGAAATGATGTAGTTGCATTCAGCTTGTTTGTGCACCATGGTGAGAATAGGGGTCGATAGCAAAAGCAAAATAGCAACAAGTTTAGGGGAAGGAGTAAATCCAAGAGCAGGTACTCCAAGGACACTTGCAATTATTGCAAGGAGAAAGGGCATTGGAAAGCTAACTGCCCCAAGTTGAAGTCCAAGGGAAATGCTGCAGTGGTTGAAAAAGAAGATTCAACATCAGAAGGTGATTACTCCCTTACAGTTTCTTGCAGTGCATACTCAGATTAGAACTGGATTTTAGATTCTAGTGCATCTCACCATATGACTCTAAATAAGGAGCTTTTCCACACATATGAGCAGGTTAATGGGGGACAGGTTACTCTGGCCAATGATGATGTTTACATTGGAGCTGGTATTGGAACAATCTATTTCAAGATGTATGATGGCACAGTGAGGACGCTTGAAAATGTATGGTATGTACCCACCCCGATTTAGCTTATCCTCTCAGTGTTGTTAGCAAGTACATGTCCAATCTAGGAAAGGAGCATTGGTAGGCCGTGAAAAGGATATGCAGATATTTGAAGGGGACTTCAGATGTGGGGCTGATGTATGGCGTCAAACAAAGCTGCACTATGATTGGTTTTTCAGATTCTGATTATGCCAGTGATGTTGATCAGAGGAGATCCTTGACAAGTTATGTTTTCACAGTTGTAAACTCAGTTGCCAGTTGGAAGTCCACTCTTCAACCTACTGTTACACTCTCCACCACTGAGGTTGAATATATGGTAATGACTGAAGCGGCAAAAGAAGGTATCTGGTTGAAGGGGTTGCTTGGAGACTTTGGGCTACGTATTAACAAGACAGACATTTTTTGTGATAGTCTAAGCGCCATTTTCTTAACCAAGGACAATGTGTTTCATGATCGCACGAAACACATAGATGTCAGATATCATTTTCTTAGAAGTGAAGATAGGATCAAAATATTGAAGATCAACACCAAAGGCAATCCAACAGACATGTTCACCAAGGGCGTGATTGAGAGTAAGTTCAAGCACTGCTTGGACTTGCTCAACATATATTGCTACAACTGACCCTTAGTGGGTCTTGATGGAGAGGCTTGCCCAAGGTGGAGTCTTAATTCAAGACAAGGTGGAGATTGTTGTATTGTGTGTCTTGAATTATGTATGAATTTAGATCAGAGATAGTTTGGTCTTTTGGCCATATGGGACGCCCAACCTTATATGCTTGGTTAGGGCTCCCAAACGTGATTACAGCCCTTTTTGTATCCCCAAATTTCACAAGAAGAACACCTCCACCCTCTCCATTCGTGGACTAGCCCCTTGCTGGGGTGAACCATGTAAAATCCCTTTGTGTTCCTTTGGCTTGATTGTAGGTAGCTTCTCCATGCACATCTCTCTCCTCCCACATGGTGCTCATCACCTCTTTCAGACTCCATCGATCCTCGCACAACAGTGATCTTAATCAAGGAGTTAGGACAAAATCTTTAGTACTTAATATATGTGGTGCTTATGCCTTTGTTTCTATGCTAAAACCTAAGAAAATAGATGATGCCTTAGGTAATGAATTCTGGTATTTAGCTATGCAAGATGAGCTAAATCAATTTATTAGAAATGAAGAATGAGATCTAGTACCACCCCTTGAAAATCATACTATTATAGGAATAAAATGGGTGTTTAGAGACTGATGAAACTAGTCATATAGTCAAGAATAAAGCTAGATTTGTTGCTCAAGGTTACAAGCAAGATGAAGGAATTGATTATGATGTAACATGTGCTTCTATTGCAAGACTATAATCTATTCGTATATTATTAGCTTTTGCATGTTATATGAATTTTAAGTTACATCAAATAGATGTTAAAACAGTCTTTCTTAATGGTTATATAAATGAAGAAGTTTATGTAAAACAACATTTTGGTTTTAAAGATTCACATCATCCTGAGTATGTTTATAGGCTTAAGAAACTCTTTATGACCTTAAACAAGCACCTAGGTCTTGGTATGAGAGATTATCTAAATTTCTTGTGAAAAAAGGATATTCCATGGGAAAGGTAGATTATACGCTCTTTATTAAGAAAACTAAAAATGATATTTTGGTAGTTCAAATATATGTTGATGATATCATATTTGGATCATCAAATGAAAAATTAGTTGAATCATTTTCAAATGACATGACAAGTTAATTTGAAATGAGTATGATCGGTGAACTATCATTCTTTCTAGGTTTGTAAATTAGGCAATTAGATAAAGAGATCTTTATTTCTCAAGAAAAATATACTCAAGATTTGTTAAAGAGGTTTGGATTTGACAAAACTAAAAATAAAAACACACCTATGAATACTATCACTAAGTTAGATACAGATGTTTTTGGAAAATCTGTAGATATAAAACAATATAAAAGTATGATTAGTTCATTACTTATTTGACAACTAGTTGACCAGATATTATGTTTAGTGTGTGTACTTGTGCTAGATATCAATATAATCCTAAGGAGTCACACTTATTAGCTGTTAAAAGAATTTTTAAGTATCTACAATGAACCAAAGACTTTGGATTGTTTTATTCTAGATATAGTTCATTAGAACTAGTGGGCTTTAGATATGCTGATTACGCAGGTTGTAAATCAGAAAGAAAAAGTACTAGTGACACTTATTAGTTACTAGGAAATTCTTTAGTTTCATGGTTTAGCAAAAAACAAAATTATGTAGCTTTATGTACAACAGAAGTTGAATATGTAGCTACTGCACTTTGCTGTGTTCGAATCCTGTGGATCAGACAAACCTTAAAAGATTTTAATCACTTTTGAACCCACTCAGATTTTCTGTGATAGTAGCTTTGCAATTAATTTATCAAAGAATCTTGTTTTATATTCAAGAGCTAAACATATTGAAGTAAGACAATTTTCTAAGGGATAATGTGATTATAGGAAATATAAAGTTAAAACATGTTCCAACAATAGAACAATTGGCTAACTTATTTACAAAACCCTTAGATGAAAATACATTTTCCAGATTGAGATTAAACCTTGGTATATGTAGATTAACTGATGTCTAAATGTAATATCTATTATTCAAAACTGATTTGTTTCTAAATAAGAAAAATAAAAAAAATTGATATTTATGTTTTTCTCAATTTTCAAGAGTTTATATATTTTCTTATATTTATATCATAAAAGAAAAACACAAAACTCTTTTGATTGTACTGAGAATTTGAATAAAGAAAAGTGACTTATCAATCTGATTCAATACTTTAATGCTACAATTGATTACTAAATGAGGATTGTGTGAATGCATCTTTATATCTTCATAAATTGTGTTAAATCTCAATAACCTTATGGAGTTAAATTAATCAATACATCAACATAAATGGTTTATATTGAATAATCTTTTTAAATGCTAGTACAAATTTTCTGTGTTTAATGAAAAGTCTTTCAGACCTATTATACTTAAGCAATTAAGTCTGATGGGGTAGTTAACTCGATGCATTGAGTTTCTTAAAACCTAGCAACCTAAGATCAATTGATTTGGGATTGTTGACCCAAAGTTCATTACATGGGTGTAATAGAAAGTTTGGATTGAGACTATTTTGATTTATGTTAAATATGTTTAAAATACTAGTAAAATTATTGTCTTTAAAAGATAAGTTGATACTGAAATTACTTCATTATTGTTTACTGTGTTAACATTCGAATGGAGCAATTAAAAATCATTCATCATTCTAAGTCTTGTGATCAAGAAATAGTGTTCTGGGACTATTCCAGGTTGAGAATCTCTTGATTGTTGAGTATTGTATTTTGATGATGAATAGTTGATTAATATTTTAATAATATTTGATGGATGTTTAAAGTCTTAAGTATATTTGTTAATTATCTATTTATAATATTTTTAGACATAACTGGAATTATTTGAAAATATTATGGTAATTATTGCTTAATTATTTAGCACTTATATTTTCGATTCAGGTTAAGTGTTTTAAGTTAGTAGATTAAGTATTTTTTTTTTTAGAACACTTAAGTTTGATATTCGAAGGACCATAGTGATTTAAATAAGTGTTAGATAAATATATAGTTCATAAATCAATGATGAAATATCACGTTAAATTTTAAGTTTACACGTGATAAGAGAATCGATGTTTTAATGTTAAAAACCCGAAAACATTGAGAAACTGATGAACAATGTATCGACGTTTTAATATTAACACATGATTTCTTAAGTTAGGCATGTGTGTTTTAAAGTACACGTGATGTAAATAGTGATAGATGTTTAAACACTAAAAGTTTGAAAATATTAGGAAATTGATGACATATGTTTCGACGTTTTAGTGAAGGCACGTGAGTTTTTAAGTTAAACACGTGAGATTCAGTTTTTGGAGAAGTGAATAGTATTGAGTGTTTTAAGGTTAAAAGTCTAATATTTTAGGAAGTTAATGTTAAAAACCTAAAAATAAATAAATAGAATTGTCAGTTGAATATTTCAATATTTTATTTCTAAATCATTCTTAAGTGATCATGCAGGATCATGCAGGGACATAGGTGAGCTTTTACAAGCAAAATGTGGTTGCGATCATGGACTTTGAATATTTCAAAGAAGAATGAATAGGTCATTGATATTTCAGAATAATCCAAAAGAATAACTGAAAAATCTAGAAATAGAGCACATGTTTTGTTTGAACATGGGATGAATTAGGAAGTTATTGAATATTTCAATGACACGTTCAAGAGTTTTCGTGGACATAATGGAAGTAATGGAGGAAGTCTATTTTCTTTATAAATACACTTGAAAACTCGACTAGAAAGTATAATAACATTCACATTGCATTCAAAAAGACACAACTCCAGCTCAAGATCAATATCAAGTTTAACTTGAAGAAGGTGTTCAAAGGTTTAAAGCTTCAAAGTGAAGTTTTTAGTTTGATGTTGAAGATCAAAGGTGAAGGTTCAAGTTTGTTGATCAAGTAACAATTGTACTAAAAAGTTAGATTTTGTAAAGAGAGATATCGTATTTTAGCATAGTTGAATACTTACTTTATTTGTGAAGCAAAATTGTTTCCTCTTACTCTTCCTGAGTGAATTAGAAAGTTTTATTTGAATTCACAAAAAGGGATTTGTGCTTAAACATTATAAGAAATCTCATTGAATAAAATTGAGATTTTCATAAAATTTTGTGTGGTTGCATTGTTGTTTATTCATTAGAGATTAATTTTTCTAAAGACATAATTCACCCTCCCTCTTGTGATCTTAAACCCTATTAAATCGATCCTACAATTGGTATCAAAGTTTTATTTCTTTACTGTTGTTTAGGATTTCATTGTCTAGTTTATTTCAATATAAATTGGCTTTCTCTATTTTAATAATTGAAATACAATAGCAAACAATATTTCAAACGATGTTATTATCATGATTGAATGATAGCCTACCACTCATCCTCGTATGTTTGATGGTAGTAATTATGACTATTAGAAGTATAGGATGCAAGTTTTCTTTTAGTCAGTTGATTTTAAACTTTGGCATATAATTAACAATCCTATAGTATTAGTTATTTTTCCAATTGATACATAAACTTATAATGAAAAGGAGAAAATGACACTAAATGCTAAAGGGCTTAATATTTTGTTTTGTGCTTTATATCATGATTAATTTAATAAAATTTCTGCTTACAAAACTACACATGAGGTATAACATGCATTAGAAGTTACCAATGAAGGTACTAACCAAGTAAAAGAGTCCAAAATCAATATGTTAGTACATAAATATGAGTTGTTTAAAATGTATGAAAATGAATGTATTTCTAAGATGTTTTCTCAATTTCTTGAGATTATAAATTCTTTAAAAGCATTAGGCAAGAATTTTGAAGAAAAAGAAATAGTCAAAAAAGTCCTTAGGTCTCTTATTAAAAGTTGAACTCAAAAGGCTACATCTATTGAAGAGTCCAATAATTTAAATATTTATTCTCTAGATGATCTAATTGAAAATCTAACTACATGTGAAGTTCAGCATTTAGATCCAAAAGGGAAAAATGGCAGAAAGGATTTACTTTTATTGACCAGAAAGTTTAAAAAATTATTGAAGAAATGTAGGAATCAAAAGTCAGCAAAGCAATCTAGAGAAGTGGAGAAGAGATCTTTTCAAAAGGAGAAAATCATATGCTACAAATGCAATAAACTAGGTCACTTTTAGATGAATTGTCCTCTTAACAAGAATAATAGGAAAAGCTTTAAAGGAGATAAAAGGAAGATATTTAAAAGGAGAAAAGCCTTGACAGTGACATGAGATAATTCAATCTTCTTTACAAAGTGATGAACAAAAGGATTCAACATCAGAAAGTGAATCCTCATCGAGTACAGATTTAGAGACAAAGAATTTAGCAAATGTGTGCTTCATGGCTAACAACAATGAGGTATCTTTGACTCTGATGCTAGTTATGAAAATTTTGATAAATTGTTATTTGAATATAATAAACTAGCAAAGAAGTATAAAAAGTCAAAATCAGAAGATAAAATCACTAGGAAATTGCTAGAAGAATCTAAATCAAGAGTTAATTTCTTAAGTACTATTGTAGATAAATTTAAAAAAGAAAATCATAAGCAAGCTAAGGATATTTCAAAGTATAGAATAATTGAAAATGACTTTGCATGATGATCTCAAAAATATTAGTACTGATAAAAAGAAATTAAACTCTGAAATTGAAAAATTGAATTTGATTATCAAGGATTTAAATTTTGAAATTAGTACATTAAAGCTTAAGGTATGTGATCAAAATGCCATCTTAAGCAAATGGAATGATAATTAATTAATGATGAACTCAGAAGAAACACATCTAATGTTGAAAAACATGGTACTGGTAAAAATGCTACATCTTCTGAAAATTATGGATGACATGTTAGTACTGGTAATGATAATACCTTTCTTTCGAGTACTAAACAAAAAGATAAAAAAGTTATTTCTTGTGTTGTTGAAAAAGGTGATAAATATGTGTAGGTGAATAACTCATCCATTGTAAATACAAAGACAAATTCTGAAGATGTTAGTTCAAATATATCAACATATGTTTCTAAAATAAAAGATCCGCAGTTACAAGTAGAGAATTTAAATGCTTGTGTTAATTTCTTAACTGAATTGAAAAAGACATTCGAAGATGAAATTTGGATGTTAAAAGCTGAAAATTTGAATCTCAAAGGGAATCTACTAACTGTAAATCTTAAAATCGATCAATAGTGTAAGAATAAAAAAAGACAAGATGTACCTAAGTACACCAATAGATCTAAAAATAATAATTTCAATTATGTAGAAAATAGAAATAAATTTTCTGATTGTGATGAATTGAATACTAATAATGATCAGAAATTATATGAGTTGAAAAATAACAGTAAAAAGAAAATTGTTGGGCTTAATGGTAAGAACTCCAAAAGTACAAATGTTATTAAATTTGTTAAGACTAACTCTTCCTCCAAAATTCTTGGACCCACTCAAGAATGGGTCCAAGAAATAAAATTTCTTTTTAAACCATTTTGTAGGTGAATAGATTGAAATGGATAATAGATAATGGGGCATCCAGCCACATGATAGGAAATAAAGCATTACTTACTGACATTACCAAGACAAAGAATGAACATGTTACCTTTGGGAATAAAAGCAAAACCAAAATACTTAGATCCAGCAAGGTAAAGGTAACTAAAAAGTGTTTTATAAATGATGTCTTATTAGCAGAAAATTTATGCTTCAATTTATTGAGTGTTCTTGTTTTGATGCAACTATATAGAGTTATATTTGAAAATAACTTGTGTTAAATAGTAGATAAGGATACAAATGAAGTATTATTCATTGCAAATAAGAAATGTTCAGTTTGTATTCTTAATTTGCCTTATGACATTATAAATATCAATGCTTGTTTAATTGCAAAGTCAGATGAAATTCAATTATGACATAGAAGGCTAGGACACTCAAATATAAAATTATTAGAAAAGTTATCTAAAAAAGATCTAGTTAGGGGGTTTACCTAGCATTAAATATTCAAATGAGTTTATGTGCAAAGCATGTCAATTAGGTAAACAACATAAAACATCCTTTAAATCATTAAATGAAATAGCAAGCAAAAGAGTCTTAGAATTAGTACATATGGACTTATTTGGACCAATTAGAACAACTAGTTTAGGAGGTAAATGTTATGCTTATGTACTAGTTGATGACTATTGTAGGTTTACTTGGGTATACTTTTTAGCACATAAGATTGAAGTTTTTGAAACATTTAAAATATTTTGTAATAAAGTACAAAATGAGTAGAATGTTAAAATTCAAAAACTTAGGAGTGATCATGGTACAAAATTTGATAATAATCAAATGGACACCTTTTGTGAAGGCTTGGGTATAAATCATAGGTATTCACTTCCTAGAGCTCTTTTAGAAAATGGTATAGTAGAACGTAAAAACAGATCACTTCAAGAAATGGTCAGAACTATGTTAAATGAGAATAAGACACCATTGTTCTTTTGGGTAGAAGCAGTTCACATAGCATGTTATGTCATAAATAAGGTATATTTACAACCTATTATTGATAAAGCACATTTTGAGATATGGTATCATAGAGTTTCCAAAATAAATTACATGAAACCATTTGGTTGTAAGTGTTTGATATTAAACACAAAGGAAAATAGAGACAAATTTAAAGCCAAATTAGATGCGGGTATTTTTGTTGGTTACTCTACTAGGAGTAAAACTTTTAGAGTTTATAATAAATCAACAAAAATAATTGAGGAATCCTTACATGTCAATTTTGATGAAAATTCTCATTTGGATGTTAAACATGTTATTAGTAATGATGAAGATTTAAATAGTGTTGACAGAAAGATTGAAGATATATCTCATAAGATAAGAGATATGAATTTGAATAATGATAATCAAATAGAAGAAAATGCCAACACAAAGGAAATGTTCAAAGAGATCATAAGCCTTGGCGTTATGCTTCATCTCATCCTACAAATTAGATAATAGGTGATCTTAATCAAGGAGTTAGGACAAAATCTTCAGTAGTCAATATATGTGGTGCTTATGCCTTTGTTTCTATGTTAGAACCTAAGAAAATAGATGATGCCTTAGGTAATGAATTCTAGTATTTAGCTATGCAAGATGAGTTAAATCAATTTATTAGAAATGAAGTATGAGATCTAGTACCACCCCCTAAAAATCATACTATAGGAACAAAATGGGTGTTTAGAAACAAGACTGATGAAACTGGTCATATAGTCAAGAATAAACTTAGATTGGTCGCTCAAGGTTACAGAGAGGAAGGAATTGATTATGATGAAACATTTGCTCCTGTTGCAAGACTAGAATCTATTTGTATATTATTAGCTTTTACATGTTATATGAATTTTAAGTTACATCAAATGGATATTTAAACAATCTTTCTTAATGGTTATATAAATGAAGAAGTTTATGTAAAACAACTTCTTGGTTTTGAAGATTCACAACATCCTGAGTATGTTTATAGACTTAAGAAAGCTCTTTATGGCCTTAAACAAGTACTTAGGTCTTGGTATGAGAGATTATCTAAATTTCTTGTGAAAAAAGGATATTCCATGGGAAAGGTAGATCATACGCTTTTTATCAAGAGAACTGAAAATGATATTTTGGTAGTTCAAATATATGTTGATGACATCATATTTGGATCAACAAATGAAAAATTAGTTGAATCATTTTCAAATGACATGACAAGTCAATTTGAAAGGAGTATGATCGGTGAACTATCATTCTTTCTAGGTCTGCAAATTAGGTAATTACATAAAGTGATCTTTATTTCTCAAGAAAAATATACTCAAGATTTGTTAAAGAGGTTTGGATTTGACAAAACTAAAACTAAAAGTACACCTATCTATGAGTACTATCATTAAGTTAGATATAGATAGTTTTGGAAAATTTGTAGATATAAAACAATATAGAAGTATGATTGGTTCATTACTCTATTTGATAGCTAGTCGACCAGATATTATGTTTAGTGTGTGTACTTGTGCTAGATATCAATCTAATCCTAAAGAGTCACACCTATTAGCCATTAAAAGAATTTTTAAGTATCTACAAGGAACCAAAGACTTTGGATTGTTTTATTCTAGATATAGTTCATTAGAACTAGCAGACTTTAGTGATGTTGATTACGCAAGTTGTAAATCAGAAAAAAAAAAAAAAACTAGTGGCACTTGTCAATTACTAGGAAATTCTTTAGTGTCATATTTTAGCAAAAAGCAAAATTTTGTAGCTTTATCTACAATAGAAGCTGAATATGTAGCTGCTACACTTTGTTGTGTTCAAATCCTGTGGATCAGACAAACCTTAAAAAGATTTTAATCACTTTTGAACCTATTCAAATTTTCTATGATAGTAGCTCTGCAATTAATTTGTCAAAGAAATTTTACATTCAAGAGCTAAACATTAAAGTAAGACAACATTTTCTAAGGGATAATGTGATTAAAAGAAATATAAAGTTAAAGCATGTTCCAACAATAGAACAATTGATTGACTTATTTACAAAACCCTTAGATGAGAATACATTTTCCAGATTGAGATTAAACCTTGGTATATGTAAATTAACTGATGTCTAAATGTAATATCTATTATTCAAAACTAATCTACTCCTAGATAAGAAAAATAAAAAAAAATTGATATTTATGTTTTTCTCAATTTTCATGAGTTTATATATTTTCTTATATCTATATCACAAAAGAAAAACACAAAACTCTTTTGACTATATTGAGAATCTGAATAAAGAAAATGAACTTGCCAATCTGATTCAGTACTTTTATTGCTACAATTGGTTACTAAATGAAGATTGTGTGAATGCATCTTTATATCTTCACAGAATGTGTTAAATCTCAGTGACCTTATGGAGTTAAATTAATCAGTACATCAGCATAAATGGTTTATATTGAATAATCTTTTTAAATACTGGTACAAATTTTCTATGCTTAATGAAAAGTCTTTTAGACTTATTATGCTTAACAATTAAGTTTGATGGAGTAGTGAACTCGATGTACTGAGTTTCTTAAAACCTAGCAACCTAAGATCAATTGATATGAGATTGTTGACCTAAAGCTCGTTACATGAGTGTAATAGAAAGTTTGGATTGAGACTGTTTTGATTTATGTTAAATTTGTTTTAAATACCAGCAAAATTAATGTCTTTTAAAGATAGGCTGATACTGAAATTACTTCATTATTATTTACTATGTTAACTATTCAAATGGAGCAATTAAAAATCATTCATCATTCTAAGTCTTATGATCAAGAAACAGTGTTTTGGGACTATTCTAGGTTGAGAATCTCCTGATTTGATGTTTAGATGATTAATGTAGCTATTAGATTAAAAATATCAAAATTAATGTTTAATTCATAATAGTATTTAACTATTTTGATTATGGTTTTTAATTTTCCATTATGAAAAGCTTTTTTTTAAAAAAAATGGGAGTAGCTCTGTTCTAGAGGGAGCAAGCTATTTTCTAGGGGGAGGAACTCTTAATCTTTTAACTTTAATTAATTTAAATAGAGTTCACTATTTACAAATTTAGAACTTGAATAGGATCTAAGTACTTAAAATGTATTAAACACTTTATAAAAATCCACAGTTCTATTTCTACCACTATGACCTTCTTCGTTTAAGTTGTTAAATTTAAAAACCTAGGAGTATGGTTAAATTCCCAAAATTTTCGACGTTCTAACGCTATTCTTCTAAATGTTTCGGACTTTTAATGTTCTCACGTGAAATACACGTGACAACTTAAGTTAAGGTATTGGTTAATAGATATAATCTTTTAAGTCAGATCCGATTAGAGATAGATCTGACAACCTTAACTCCCAATCTCTTAGAATATAAGGATTAAATTCACAAAATCCTTTGCCCTAGCTTTTGAGTGCAACAAGCTTATGTAGAAGAAGGTTGTCTCTCATGCTCATAGCAAGCAAACCAATGGGTCATGGGAAGAAGGTTATTGAAGTTCCACCACTTATCTCACACACCTGGCAAGTCAAGATAGACAAGGTTGAGTAGGAGATAAAGCTACTGAAGTCAAGGTATGACTTCACTTTTGAGGTTTATGAGGTAGTTGCAAAGGAAGTCAAGAATGCTAAAAAAGAGAACTAGATTTTAAGATTACAATCACAAGGAGAACGACTACATAATGTTAAGTGTGCAAAGTTGTATGTATTGAAATCTTTTGCAAAGTCAATGACTCCTCGCATGATTGAAACAATAGCAATTGGAGAGTCTTCTAGGGTTGCAAGAGTTAGCAGAAAAACAACTTCAGTGTAGAAGACAAAATCTTTTCAACCGTCATACTCAAGGTCAGAAAGATTTACACCTAAAAGTATGGTTGAAGAATTTGAAGATTGGTTTCACACAACTACTGCTAAAGAAACTATAGTAGTAGTTAGTTCTGACGTTTCCACATTAGATAGCAGTACTTATTTTGTAAATGAAGAAAATAATGAAGGCATGTTAATAGGTAAAGTCTTTATTACTCCCTTTGAATTAAAATGTCTTCAAAGGATGTTACTATTGCTTAGTCTTCTCTTAATATCATAAAGGCCATATTAGCAAATCGGTCACATTTTGCTGTCAATGATTAGTGTGTGAAATTAGTACATACAGGCCGAACATCTTTTAGTTTGATTAATCAGAGGAATGATGTCTCTGATTATGTATCACCACATAATAATGATAGATTTTAATTTTTTACTGAAATGCAAAAATATATTGAAAGAAATGAAAGACTTCCTAGAATTTATATTCAATTAATGGCTCAATGAAAGCAATAAGATGCTCTAGTGAGCATATTGTCACCTGAGGCTGTAGTATATACAGGAAATGCTAAAGAAGCTGAAGGTGTACTTTTAGTTGTTCTAGAAATAAGTAATATAGAGAAAGACAATTCTGCTAATGATCAGTTGGACATTGTGGAAGATTTGTTGAAAAATTTGAAAGAACAATGGTCAGTTGCATCTGCTCATATAGAGGAATGGAGAACTATTTCAGAACAATCTAATGAACAAATTGTTGCTATCCCTTGGACAAATCCCTCCATGGACAGCCATACCATCCTCAGGATGAACGAGAGCAGAAAACAAGCTCTAGGTAAAATGTTAAGAAAATGCAAATAAATAGTCCCCACCTTATTTTAAGGAGAAATAAGGAAACTTGTAAAGGAAAGATAAACCTCTCACAGCAAAGATTGAAAATCCCGATTAAAAGAGTGAAAAGGGTGTAATAAGGGGTCTGCTATCCAAAAGACTAGATAAAGAGCTCTAGGTATTGGTGGAGAAGGATTAGACACCCTCAGCCAGCCCAGATGAAATCCGGCCTCTCAATGGCTCATGAAAATAAGGGTAACTAGAAACAAAACCAAGATTCGTCCTCTGTGTTTTGACCATGGAGAGGTCGGAAACCAACAGAATTGATTAGGAAAATGCTAGAAGTGTCGTGGCTTGCACCGGCTTCGAGGTATTATGCTAAGCGAATAAGAAAGATGCAAAGGGGACAAAAGCACCTCTAGGAATTAACACCAAGGGGTTTCAGAGGAAAATTCTAAGACAGAATGTCTTCGACTGGAGGGGCCGCACGAGGACTCAGGAACGAGTCAAGTCTTGGGGCACTTGCCACAGGCTGTGATGTGTAAGTGTCGAGCACTTGTGTGAAGAAAATTAAAGAAACGATCGTCTGCATGAGGTAGGTCGTGAGGTTGGACGAGGGGTGCAAGGAAGAGGTGACCGAGGTGAGGAGCTATTGATGGTGCTGGGCTCAAGGCTGACACCTAGCTTGTCTTTCGGTCAACAAGGTGGAAACCGAGGTACCAAGACTTGGGTTCCGTCCTTTGTCTTGCATAGTGAACAAGGGAAAAACAATCTAGAAGAACTGTGGTGCACAAAGTGTACAACCTCCAGGATCCTCGTGACATGTATAAGCATAAATATAAAAGGACATAATTAATAGATGTGCGAAATAAACAAAAATACCAAACAAGAAATAGTAAATGATAAATTCTCAGAGGGGAGGTGACATCTTGCTTGGACTGACTTGCTGTTAGGTCAAGTTAGGGAGAACACCGATCGAAAACCTTTCCTTATCTTGGAGAAGTCGATGAGCAAGGAGGAGGGTGAAAGGAGGGTTGAGGATAGCCCTAAAACAATCCACCCCCATCTAGTCCATGCCATAAGTGGCTATCTCATGGGGGAGAAAACAATGGATGCAACTAGCTAAAACTATCATCCTTTGGGTGTGCAAGGTCGCACACCCTTTAGGGGAGGAGATCCAAGAGTTGATAGAAGGCTTACCTGCAAGGGAGGTGCTGTCATGCGATGTCTTAGAACTGGAGCCTCGCCTGGGAGCTTCGATCAGATGAATGAATGATGGGCCTTCAACAACCAAGAACTTTGCTGGTCAAACAAAGTGCCAACCAAAAATCTTATGAGATTGGTCAAATTCTCTAGATGCAGTATGCTAGTAGGTGGTTGACAAGTTGATCGAGTAGCTGAAAAGACAACCATGGATCCCTAACTGATGAGACCCTCTACTATATTTATAGGGCTAGGGTACGTTGTCCTGTGAGTCTGAATGAGACAACCTTAAACTTTTCCTTTTACAAACCTTGTAAAAGCTGTGACCAATCATAATCATTGAATAATTTACGTTAACGAGGCCTTGAGAGGATGCACATGAAAATAAACACTTGGGTCTCTTCAACTTTTGATCGCAAGTCTAGAATCTAGTAGTCAGATTCTGGCACTATGGGCTAGGCATAGCGAAATGTTGACTAACGAAGTGGGCTTTCAGGGGTCTAGTTTCGAGGTCCTGGTCACTTACGAAGACAGTGCATGATTGATCGTGCAACAGACGAAGACTCCTCGACACTCCCAAGCTTTACTCTACGGCCAACTGTAACATTACGGACTTTACACTATGGCTAGTCATAACATTACGAACTTTACTCTACGACCGACTGTAACATTACGGACTTTACTCTACAGGTAGCCTAAATAAAAATGGAAATGCCGTTAATGAAATAGAACTTTCGTCGATAAACATCAAGTGCTGGCGGAAGTTCCATCTAGGTGATGGAACTACCATCTGACTAGCACCGTTAGACAAGTAATAGGTTCGTTGCACGAGGAGAGACTCAACAGGGTAGGTCCGTTGTGTGAGAGGTGATGCCACGAACGAGGTTGACGATGTTGTGAATAACTTAAAGAAGCGCAACCAAACGCCAGCGCGCTCGCACCTGGGGAGTGCTTGCAGGTGGCAGGGGTCGATCCTGGTTGCTACACATGAGGCGGAAAATGAAGCGCTTGGGAGGCCCAAATTTCAGCAAAGATAACCGACAACCGGCCCATACTTCTGGGGTGCCTTGGCTAGCATACAGGAGTACACTTGTACTCCCCACCCCGAATTATGAGGGGCCGAACATTTGGCCTAGACTAACCACAATATCAACTACATACCCTCAAGTATGAGGGGTCAACAAAATGACCCTCCCTAGTCAAGGTCGGAGGACCAAGAGGGAGAGAGACCGACAACCAGGGTCTAAGAATAACCTAGCATACTTGGGGGGAATCAAGATAGAGGGAGTAGGACTTGTACTAAATTTATTTCTGGTAAGAACAAGTGGAATTCGGGAATACTTGTCTACCAATATATCAAGTCACACATCTCACGTATGATGCTGTAATTAGATCGGACAGACCTGATTACCAAGACATTTCTATAAATAAGTAAAAGAGTAGGAAAAGACCTCATTTTGGTGCACGAAAAGGAAGGAGTTCCATCTTTGCAGCGATTCGTGCAACGTCGTCTTCTTCACCGCACCTCCTGTGATCTTCTTCTCTTTTCTACTACTAAGTGTTGTTGGCTTAGACACATCTATGGCAAAGAGTAGTAAGCGAGCTTCTCAATCTGGAAAGGGACACAGCAATGGGGCTAAAATCATGGGTGTAGCAACGTTGTCGTTCGAGTTCTTCATTGTGCTTCCACAATGAGCTAGGTCAGGAAAGCTTTCAATATCCTCTCGAACTCTACTTCCCTAGGACCATCATGCTAGAAGACCAGGAGTACCTATGTAGCTTGGAGAAAAGGTTTCGCCTTGCACTAAGATCGCACGAGTGGAGCATTGAAGCTACCATTAGGGATGCTCGTGCCTAGAGAAGGGGGTGATTGCAAGAGCATGGACTGAGGGGCGAAGTGACTGGCATGGCCATCTGAGAACACTGTAGTAAGAAAGCTGCAGAAGTCGCAAACCAAGAAGGCAAGCCACCTTCCAAGACGGAAGGTGAAGAATCATCTGATCGGTGCATTATCGCCAATGGAGTTTGGCCAGAGATTGGTCTTGGGGTGACGGAAACCAGCGCTAGCCCTTCTGAAATAGAGGGAGGAACAATTCCTTTTCCCCATAGACTGGAAGGAATGGGAGAACTACGACTACCAGCGCACTTGGTCAAGTTCAAGAAAGAGGAACTCTGAGACGTTAAAGTCCTCTCAACATACCAAATGCAAGTGTTCAAAGTCCTTCATCAACTGGGGTGCAGTGTGGTGGGGGAAGAATAGGAGGTAGCATGATGGTGGAACATTTGTTGCAAAGAAAAACATCACCTACTTCACAGTAACTGAAGGTGACGCAAGTCATTGTCACGTCGCCAGTGCAAAGAGGCTAGCGTGTCACATGAAGTAACACCAAAAAGAGATGAGGAGGACAGGGTTCCCGGAATTGAAATACTAGCAAATGTCAAAGACAAGGCGAAAGCTTGAGTGGAGGTGGCAACTGCCAAAAGGTGGCCAGAGAGCCAGATGAGGGCTCTAGATGTCGGTATACGACCAACAACAGGAAGGGGGTTCGAGCGAGCATACTCTCGTCGACCACGAGCCTGCACATCTACCGAGGAGTCAGGTCCTTGTTCTCTCATTCCTCCTGAAAGCACACAAGGGGAGGAATTATCTACCAATAAGCATTTGTTACCTGACGCCTCCATTGATTAGCCTTGTCGTTCCTTTGTCGATTGAAGTTGCAATGTCTTGCAGGGACGTGCAGCATGGAAACCTCCCCCCCTCGTGTGGTGGATTTCTCCTGCAGAAGAGGAAATAGACGAGGGAGATTTGCCTCTGCAGGAGGCTAAGTGGGAGTTCCTGCTGTCGATTGGAGAGAGGATCCAAAGTCGCGGAATCCTTTATGGGTGTCTGGTAGACTTCACCGGCCTTCCAAAGATTGAAGATCTATTCTGCCACCAAGGGTTACTTCTTTTCATGCATGACCTCCAACGGGACAAAACGATCTCAAATCTGGTGGAAGATTTCTATAGCAATTTATCAATAGGAGATTTCGGGGTCGAGATCATTTTCAAGAACGACCTTGTGGTCCTCTCCCCTCGTTTCTTGAAGGAAGTGCTCAGGTTGCGAACTTTTGGGGTAGACATCCTCATTCTATTGAAAAGTGCTGCTTGAAATGGGGTAGAGATCAATTCTGCAATCGTGTTAGACCCTCGAGTGAGCTAGAAAATCATCAAAATGAAAGAGCTTTGGCCTACAACACGCTTGGTAGCTTTTATTTTGAATAACAATATCCTCCTAAAAGGAGGGCATTGGGATGAGTTGGGTCTCCCCACCTACCTAGCCACCTATGCCATAATGACGAGGAGGCAAGTCAACTGGGTGCAAGTTATGCTATGCCAGATTGAGAGTCTAGCTCATCCAAATAGGTATCAACCAAGGCAACTCCTATACGATAGTGCATTGTTGGAGTTGTTGAAATATCTATCAATCTCTCTCAGTAACCGACAAAGGATGGCCTTACCAACTCAGCACCATCACCAAGGTGGACTTAGCACGATTCGAGAAGATTACTGTCAAGACCATTAAGGTCCCCAAATCACAAACTGGCGCTAGCTCTCCTCTACCTGTCGTTCCTCCAGTGCCATATGCAAGCCAGAATGTCGCATCGAAAGTTGGCTCATCTTGAAATTTCGCACCGAAGGCTAGCTCTTATACTGTCAAGCTTTGGACAAAGATGATGTCGTAGATGTTGGGCATACAGGAGCAAACTCTATGTCTCTTGGAGCACATGGAAGCAAGAGAGACTACGTGCAATGCCCGACGAGAAGAGTGGCAAGAGAGAATGAACGTGGAAGAGCAAACTCTACGTCTCTTGGAGTGCATGGAGGCTAGGGAGGCTGTGCAGGAAGCTCAACAAGAACGATGAGAGAGAAGGTGATGACTGCCTGATCTGCTATGTTATCTTCTTTTTTTTGAACACTTGTTGGATGAATGTGTCTTAACACATCTTTCATACCGTTACATTAATGGGATGTGCCTCTTTTTTTCTCAATGAATGTCCAAATGTATGCGTACCTTGAACTAAGTGTGTATACCATTAAGAATTTCGTGATTCAAAGCTTTGTTTGCAAGTCTTTCCCTTGGCTACTTCTCTCAAAGATTGTCGATGAGGCAAAGAAGAGTTAGATCTTACCTCTGATTGCCTAGGTCGATAGCTGGTCAAGAGGTCCGGAAGCCATGAAAGGTCGATGGAAGCATTGGACGCTCAAATGGTGTGCACCATGATGACTTGCCTAGGGACATCAAACCTTGTGAGAAAAAGGTGCAAGTCTCATCTCGGCTACCTTAGTCGGTCGCTATTTAGGAGATCCAAACATCGCCAAAGGTTGGTGGAAAACTAGACTCCAATCAATACACACCGTTTATGAATTTTTCATTGGGATGTCAAGCCCTTGCAAACTCTATCCTATAGCACGACTAGATAGATTGTGTTAGATTAAAAAGGGGAAGGCTAGGGAAAGATTGTCGGCTTTCCGTAAACATTAATAATGCATGAATGCACAAGTAATTGGAATGAAATTGTTGTCCCTCCTACGTCGCTCCTTGTCACTACTAAGGTTAGAGGTTGGATCTTGACAAAGGGAGGAATGAAACGAACAAAGAAACGTGTGATGCTACACGAGATGTTGGAATTGGGAGTCATTTGATAGGTGTAAGGGTCTACCTGCCCAATACTTCTCCAACAAGGTGCCTGTCTCTATTCAACGAGTGCTATCCCGTCTTGTGAGGAATGGGAGTGGCTCACCTCACAAAAAAGAGTTTGGACGAAAAGGGGCAATGCCCCTTGTCCAAACAAGATCATCCCTAAGACAAACAAAAACAAGACCAAAGGACAAAACCTGTGGCCATCGATCTACCCATAAGTTAACTAATCCATTCTCACCATCACACAAAGGGGGTAAAATGAAGCCGGATTCTAGAATTAACGCAACAGAATCCAATAGTGGCAGACTTAGGTGGGATGCCAAGCCCCAAATAGAAAACTTCAAATGGGATGCCAAGCCCTCAAAAGGGGTAACTTGGATAGAGATACATCACTTCAAACCAAGCTTGCCACCAACTAATTGATCCTAGACTACCCTTACCCAAGTACACGACATCCAATTTGTGAATATAGAGAGGAAGGAGGAGAATTCTGTACTTTTCTTTCTTTTCCTTGCCTATTGTGGCTTTTGCCTTTGCTCTTTTTGTTTGTTTGTTTGTTTTCCTTTGCTTTTTATCTTTTGTTTTTGCTTTTCTGCTTTTATTGCTTTTCTTTTCACTTCTTGTTTTTTTGCTACTAATTTCCGATAAGAAAGAAAATTAAAACCCTCCCCATTTGCTGCTGGAAAGTTATGGACACTGATAACATTGTATCACGATCCAAGGGGGTTTCCTCATCTAAAGAGAAAACTATTGAAGATGTTTCTCTTATTGTGGATGGCTCTCGAGTTAGGTAAAGAAAAGAAAGGAAAGGATTCTCACCTAGGGAGAAGGGGTATCTCCCATTGCAGGTAGAAACACTTAAGATCAGCAAGTCTTATGGAGATTTCGACAAATCTGGATTCTCGACTTTAGCTTGATCTTGTCATCATTAGGGGAAAGTGGTAGGATGATGAGGGCTGTTAGATGGTAGCCCTGTTGTGGTGGTATCACTCAAAGATCTTCTCATAAGAATATGGATAGCATCCTTTTAAACTTTGACTAGTTTGCCCATCGAAGAAGGTGTCTAGGGTAGGAGGTCAAGCTAGACCATCTTTCGCAGATAGAGGTCAGAAGATAGGGTGTGGGCGGCAAATGCTGCGGCAAAAAGAAAAGGGTACTACAAAAGTTGACATTCGAACAAAGTTATTATACGTCACTCTATCTAAATCATCACGAGACCTGCAAGTAGTGCTAGAGGAGAGCGATGTGGAGAACAAGCCTATGTCTAACATGCGATAAAACAAGTGCAATACTATATGACATGTATGCATGGACATGCATGAATGCAAAAGGAGGGGTTCCAATTTCTAGGGGCGGAACCCAAGGATTGAAACAAACTTTGATCGGCTTATAGGAAGTAGATTAGCAGATGTTGGGAAGGATATGACCGACACCCGAAGGGTAATTGGACTTACACGCTTAGTGAGGTTACCAAGAGAGGCCATCCATTTAAAGACCTAATCAAATGTAAAACTTCTTAAGATAAAAAATGTTTACTAGCCCGAATTCCTCTTGTGAGCTTTTGTCGAAAAGATATGTAGCTCTGCCACTAAGGACCTACTGCACGACATAAGGTCCTTGCTAGTTAGGTAAAACTTACCAGCAGCGCCTGTGGCATGAATGGCCTTAAGGACGAGATCACCAAGTTGGAACGATTGTGGTCGAACCTTGTTCTGGTGTGCCTTGGCCATCTTGCGTTGATAGCATTAAGCGTGATGCAACACCTACAATCTACATTCATCCAACAGGTTGAGTTGTAAAAATCAAGATTTTGCCTAGTCATTGTTGAAATCTACCACTTCTTTAAGGATCTTAAGGGACGACAGCTCCATCTTGATGGGGAGGACTGCCTCCATGTCGTAGACCAACAAAAAGGGGGTGGCCCCTGTGGTAGTCTAGAGTGACATCCGGTAGGCCCAGCATGCATACGACAGGTGGTCATGCTAGTCTCTTATGTGTCTAGACCATCTTCTTTAGGATCTTCACTAGAGTCTTGTTGGCTACTTCCATTGCACCGTTCATCTGAGGCCGATAGGGTGACGATCGCAAATACTTGATATTACACTGTTGGAGATAGTCCATCATCTGCCTAACCATGAAGTTAGCTCTATTATCCATCACAACTTTGTAGGGGACCCCATACCTTGTTACGATGTGGTTTTTGAAGAACTTGAGAGTGGCTTAGGTTGTTACTATCTTGAAAGATGCCACCTCCACTCACTTAGTAAAATAATCAATAGCCATGAGTATGTATCAGTGGCCATTGGATGCTATCAGCTTGATTACCCCCACCACATCAAGAGCCCACATGGAGAAGGGTCAGGGAGCTGCCATATTGTAAAGCTCCCTTGGGGAACTATGAATCAGGTTCTCATGGACTTGGCATCTGTGACACTTTTTGACATATGTGGTGCAGTCCACCTTCATGGTGCTCCAATAATATCCTTCATGCTATAACTCCTTTAGGAGAGTGTGTACTTCGACTTGATCCACGCACCTCAACAAGGTCTGATTATAGGACCATTTGTACAGAATCCCTCCACCCATGATGTATTCGGTCGCTAGTTGGGTGAGGGTATGCCGATCTCGGGTGGTGGCTTCCAATAGACATTCTCCTGTTTCCAAGAACACTTGGATATCATGAAACCAAGCTTCTTCTTCTACGTGTGGTGAACCCCAACTGCTTCCGTAGGGTTCCACCTCGAAGACCTCTTGTATACTACTAGGGTATCGGTCCTCCTCCTGGTTTTTGGTCTTTAGTGGCAATTGAGGGTTGTTGTGGTCAGGTCTTACAAGGGTACTCACCTCTAGCAAGAGGTCATCTGACTTTGACATGTTGACCCACGACGCTAAAATAGCTAAAGCGTTCGCATAAGCATTATACTTGCAGCTGATATGTTGAAAATAGATGGATTGGAACTGAGCTGCCAGATCTAGCGTCAATACCTGATAAGGCTGTAGCTTGGGATCTTTGGTCTTCCATTGATTAAGTGTCTGGGAGATCACCAACATAGTATCACCATAGACCTGAAGGTGCATGATTTGCCAATCTAAGGCTAAACGCAACCCCAAAATGCAGGCTTCATATTCCACATCATTGTGCGTGCATTCAAACAACAACCTCTTGGAAACTAGTAACATTTGTCCTTGAGGATCGGCAAGGACAACTCCAACTCCAATACCTTTTCTGTTGATGGCTCCGTCGAAAAACAGGCGGTGGGAGTCAATGATTTCTGGCTAATCCTTTGACAATCCGATGCTGAGTATCAGCTTGTCTGAGAATGAATATTCCAAGAACTTATGGTGAGGCAAGGGGTTCTCTACTAGCTGGTCTGCTACAACCTAGGCCTTCATGGACCTTTGTGAGACATATTTGATGTCGAACTTAGCTAACAACAATTGCCACTTCACACATCTCCCCACCAAGGCTGATTGTTCAAATAGATATCGGATAGGGTCGTGTCTACTAAGTAGCAATACTGGGTAGATGATCAAATAGTGTCTTAACTTCTTTATAGTCCAAACTACATAGAGGCAATATTTTTCTATCAATATGTACCTCTCATCTACTTTAGTGAACTTCTTACTGAGATAATAAATTGCTTGTTCTATCCTCTCGGTGGGATCATGTTGCCCCAAAATTGCACCCATTGCTGTAGGGGAGACCAAGAGGTAAAGAAACAAAGGTCGGCTTGGTGAGGGTGGCACTAGCACAAGTGGCTTTGCCAATTGCATCTTAATTTGCTCGAAGGCCTGCTAACAGCAATCTAACCATTCGAAAACTGCATTCTTCTTCAATAACTTCAGTAGTGGTTCACAAGTTGGTGTTAACTTTGAAATGAACCTGCCTATGTATTGCAGTCTACCCAACAGACTTCTAACTTCTTTCTCAGAGGTGGAGGCATCTCTAAGATTGTATTTGCTTTGTTCAAGTCTACTTCAATCCCTCGTTCACTAACAATAAACCCAAGGAGCTTGCCAGATGATGCTCCAAAAGTGGACTTGGAGGGGTTGAGTCTTAGCTTGTATTTCTACAACCAAACAAACAACTTCCTCAAATGTGTGAGGTGCTGACCATAGGACTTAGCTTTCACCACCATGTTGTCCACATAGACCTCGACTTCCCTATGCATTAGATCATGAAAAAAGGTGGTCATGGCTTGTTGGTAGGTTGCTCCTACATTCCTTAACCTGAACGACATCACCCTATAGCAGAAGACTCCCCAAGGGTTTGTGAAAGCAATCTTCTCCTTGTCTTCTTCAGCCATTAGGATTTGATTATACCCTAAGAATCCATCCATAAATGAATAAACTTTATGCTTAGCTACATGATCCGCCAGGGTGTCTATGAGGGGTAAGGGAAAGTCATCTTTGGGACTTGCTTTGTTGAGGTCCCTATAGTCTATGCACATGTGTACTTGATCGTTCTTCCTAGGTACGGGCACCATATTAGCCACCCACTCTAGATAGAAGATTGGTTGGAGAAAGTTCACATCAAGTTCTTTCTGTACTTCATCTTTTAGTTTCTGTGCCCATTCCTGCCTCATGTGAAAACTCTAGGCTTGAGAGGGAGTCGATGGACTATGCTTTGCTCGTCCAGGCTAGGCATGTCTTTGTATCCCCATGCGAAGACCTCCACAAATTCTTGTAGCAGCTTAATCAATGGCTACCAGTGTTCTGCTGGGAGGAGTCGGCTGATTTTGATTTCCTTCCAGGCTGATTCATTACCCAGGTTCACCACCTTTGTTTCGTCTATGTAGGTTACTCTAGAGGTTTCCGGCAACTATGCCTAGGGGTCAACCGATGCCTGGTCAAATTGTTGCTACTCTTTGCTAGGAAGTTCATCTTCGTAAGTTATGTTCTCTAGTGGAAAGGAGGAAATGCTGCCTTCATCTTGACCTATATGGAGGGAGTGGGGGCCCTGCCTAGCTACACTACAAATTTGATGGCCACCCAAGATGTCCGGTCTTTCAAATTTGAACATCGGCAACTGGTTGAAGTGGGGTTGAATATCCAGAGATGATCCCAGATGTTGGACACTTGAGTTGATGACTCTTTAATGGACGGACGAAGGCAAGGGGAGCAATGCCCCTTGCATCGAAAGGAAGGAAGGGGTTCTGGTACTAGTTGTGTGAAACCCCATGTTGGCATTCTTTTGTGAGATGCCAAGCCCTAGACAACATGCTATCTTCCAGGAGGATGAATCCGAAGCTCCGTTATTTGAATGGCGTACTTGAATGGGTTGCCAAGCCCTCATCCTCACGTCTGGGCCTTGGGTACTACTTATTCCAGACTTATCAAGTTTTCCCTTGTACCTAAATGACTTGCAAACCTAATATTTTCCCACCTAGGACATTAGGTGGGGGTTAGTGAAAGTTAAATAGGAGGGTGAGGAGAAAGGTCATACCTGATTGACCCTTGCATTTGCATGTACCACTGTAGCTTGGTAGTAGCTGGTGTGCTAACACTACTTTGACGTAAGCTTGAGTCATTCGACTATTGGGGTTGCCGGCTCATCTTCTAGCAGTCTTGTCTTGAATAACTCAGAAAGTCCATCCTTTGGGGCAGACTCTTCAACCGTCAACTCTTCTGTTACCAATTGCATCCTTCGAGTCACATTGTCGTAGGCCACCGTACATTAGGTGTGCTCTACGTCTGGAGGAATGACATACGTCTGCTCTTTGGTGAGTGCTAGTAGTTCTATTGCAGCTACGGATGGGTTCAGATCGTAATAATCCTCTGCCAGGACTACCACTATTTCCCCTTGCTAGAAGAATTTCAACATCCTGTGCAAAGTCAATGGGATAATTCGATTCTCATGCAACCAGGGACGCCCCAAGATCATGTTGTATGACACCGAGATGTCTACTACATGAAGTAAAACATCAAAGGTTGCTAGACCGACTTGAAGTGGCAGGGTGATCGTTCCCTTGGCTTTATGGAGCGAGCCGTCAAACCCCCTCATCCCTTTGTCCGATTGGAGGAGGTTGTCCTCAACCAAACCTATCTTGTGCGATACCTGTAAAGGGCACAGATTGAGTGTGGATCCGTTGTCTCTGTATTGGACCATGATGTAGAGCAACATATTGTGGTTTGTGCTAACTGGCAACAAATCTAACTCTCAAAAGTAGAGATAGGTGGGAGAGGTGACCGATGCCACCATTGCATCCATGGTTGCTGGTGCTAGTTGAGGAGTGACCCTAGCTGACTGGAAGGCCTTAAGGAAAGCCTCCCTATGCTCGGTGGACGTCCTGATGAGATCCCAAAGTGAGATATTCAATCTAACCTTCTTCAGCTACTTGGTCAAATCTAGAGGTGGTTACTGGCTATTGTACCTAGGCAGATGTTTGCACTACCGCGGATGGGGTGGCTCCTACTGGCGACACTAGTTGTTTAGGCTAATAGATCTGCCTTGATCTTGTTATAGCTGAATAGCCCTTGGATGACGATCTTGAAGAAAAGGGGCCTTCCTCCACTTGCTTCCCCTTGAGCTACTGCTTTGTAAGTGGTGGTGTGGGATTGCGAGTAGGTGACACCATCAGAGACTTTGGCACTATTGATTGCCACACTAGAGCTAGCAGTAGGGGAGAATAAAATGGGTTT
Organism: Amphibolis antarctica; assembly: GCA_024699675.1. Lineage (NCBI taxonomy): Eukaryota > Viridiplantae > Streptophyta > Magnoliopsida > Alismatales > Cymodoceaceae > Amphibolis > Amphibolis antarctica. Next base: position 35,836 of record JAMKPZ010002254.1, read on the forward strand.
GGGCAAAGTGGTAGGAGACGCCCTGGAGGCTAATTGCAGAGGGTCGACTGCTGCATATTGCTGAGACGGAATCTCATGTAGTACTTTGTTGAGACAAAGTTCTTTGGGATTAAGTCACCACCAAATCCTCCAGTGACCATGGTTGGATAAGCTACGTGAAGGGCAAGCTTTGGTGATGTAGGACCAATGGCCTGAGGCTGTGTTGGCTGCCCTACCCTTTTCCTCCTTCGACTGCTACTTATAGTGAGGATAGAGGTAGCCACTTGTTGGTGATAGGGTTGGAGCTCAACCTCTATCGACGAGTTGTTGGCCAGACGGATAAGGTCAATTGGGTTAAGTCAATAGGTAAGCCAAGACATTTGAGTTGAAACCCGTTAGATGAGATCGACTGGCTGAGGTCGCATTGGTCGGGAGGTTGATAGAATGGTGTTGATTGCTGACTGGGTTGCATGGTCTGGAAAAGGTGGTTGGACCTGCTATTGCTAGGTTGGAAGGTGTAGCTCCACTATACCCAAGTTGATGAGGTGCTAGATGGCATCTCTCAAGGACCTGCATTGGTCAATAGCATGGCCAGTGATTTTATGGTACTTGCAATACAAATGCGGGTTGTACCATGTCGGCAAAACTGCAGGTGGTGGCTTAACAACTAGAAGGGTTAAGAAAGACCATACCTTGGCGAACGCCTGACTCAACGATTCCAACAGTGGGGTGTACTGTCAAGGAGCCGCAGGTCGTGCCAGCCTAGGCTGTTGATGCTGTTGTTGCTACTATGGCATAGGTTGCCGCTGTCGGTTTTGATTTCGACCCTGCCCTCGATTTTACCACTGGGCAGGCGGTGTTTGTTGGTGCGGGAGGGGAGGTTGAACCGCCACATGTGGCGGTTGTGCTCTCGTCCTCCAAGGTTGTTGCATCTAGGTTGGCTGAGGCGGATATATTGGCTACTATACGGGCTGGATTGTCGAAGCCTAGTATATCAAGGCAGGCATGTAGAACTACTGAGGCTAAAGTGGTGGTGGTGCTACCACCACTGCCATCGAAGCCTTATTGAACTTCGTCTTCCAATTTTAGGCATTGACCCCACTTTCGGCATTGGGGGGTTTAGAGGTGGTTGATCCACTTGAAGGGTCTCCAAATGGAAAGACTGCGAATCTTTCAGACCTCAAGTTTGATTCAAAATGACTTCCAACTTTGATGAGTTGGGCAAATGTATTAAAAGTGTGCATCGACAGTAGCGCCGCAAGTGTTGGCTAGGTGCTTTGGATTATCAATTCTACCGATTCTTCTTTGAAGGGTTTGTCCCAGATTTGGGATCCTAAGGCTCTCCATCTGCCAATGTAACAATTGAAAGACTTGTTATCTCACTGCTAGAGACTCTTGAGGTCCTCCAACTTGGGGGCTAAATCTAAGTTATATGTGTATTGTTCCTGGAACATTGAAGTTGGTTGGTCTCAAGTATGGATTTTAATAAGATCCAGCACATGTACCAGGTTAAGGCTGCCTCAGCTAATGACTTCTGAAAAAGACGGATGAGGAGCTTGTCTTCATACTGCAAGGGGGCCATGTCTCCACAATAGGCCCGAAGGTGAGCTTGTAGATCTCCTTGCTTGTTATACTTAACCAACTCAGGCATCTTGAAGTTTGGAGGGAGCATAGCCTCTAGAAAGGCATAGAGGCTCTAGAAGGAGCAAGACTGCTCCAGCTAGCCAGTTCTCAAGTTGTGGATGAATGTTTCTAGTTCCACCACCCTTTGTTGCAACTCTCCCACATGGGCAGGAGCACAAACCATGGGTGGTGCCAACTGTTGCAAAAAATTGGGACCCTACTGATGAAAGCCCCTAGGGGGAAGGTGGCCCACCCAAGGAGATGTGACAACATCGTATTCCCCTTGGAGGCCCATTACACCAAATGGGAACTATTGTGTGCCGAAGTAATCTATCCTCTGAAGTTGGAAAGGGACCGGTTGCTATGTTTGGATTGTTCTATTGAATTCTAGCCATTGCTCCTAGTATCCTTGTTCTGCTCCATTAACTTCCAAGTTAGGTACAGAGGTCACTCCTACTACCTTGATTGTCTGGAGTGGGATTGTTAACTAACTGATGAGCAGTTAGATCTTGCTCGGGTCACTCATGCCCAATAGCTAAGGGTAGCGAGGTTGGTGCTAGGTGGGTGCTTAGTGCAGCAGGATCTTGGGTGGACATCCAGTTGGGCATCCCTAACGACACAACGACCTGATTTGGGAGGCGAGGGCGCATGAGAACCTACAGTGGCAGGCCAAAAGCTGTGGAAAGCGAGACGAAAACTGATGGTATCGTGATCGGTGAGGTAGTGGGAGATGAGGTGCTGTTGGCTGCCATTGCTTTCAACTACATGCGAGTGAGGACGAGAGCCAGTGTGCTGCCTGGAACTACAAGATGTGAGTTGCAAGCTACAAGGGAGGAAGTAGGGTAAGCCAATCCAAATAAGATGCATTCGATGCTGAAAAGCGGATCAAATGCGAAGAGTGTCCAAGCTAAAGCCATTAAAGGAAGAGAGTTAGAGCCACAAGTTTTAGTGACATCCCCAACGGAGTGGCCAATTTTCTATTGCCATCCCTCGAATAAATCCCTCAATGGATGGTCATGCCATCCTCAAGACGAATGAGAGAAAAAAATAGGCTCCAGGTAAAATGTTGAGAAAATGCAAATAAATGGAGTCACCACCTTATTTTAAGGAGAAACAAGGAAACCTATGAAGGAAAGAGAAACCTCTCACAGCAAAGACTGAAAATCCCAATTAAAAGAGTGAAAAAGGGTGTAATAAGGGATCTGCTATCCAAAAGATTGGATAAGGAGCTCTACGTACTGGTGGAGAAGGTATTAAACACCCCTAGCTAGCCCAGATGAAATCTAGCCTCTCAATGGCTCATGAAAATAAGGGTAACTAGGAACAAAACCGAGATTCATCCTCAGTGTTCTGGCCATGGAGAGGTTGAAAACCAGCAGAATTGACTGGGAAAATGCCAGAAGTGCCATGGCTTGCACCGACTTCGAGGTATTATGCTAAGTGAATAAGAAAGATGCAAAAGAGACAAAAGCACCTTCAGGAATTAACACCAAGGGATTCTGGAGGAAACTTTCAAGACTGAATGTCTTCGACCTAAGGGACTACACAAGGACTCAAGAACGAGTCAGGTCTCAAGGCACTTGTCGTAGGCCGTAATGTGTAAGTGTCGGGCACTTGTGTGAAAGAAAATTAAAGAAACGATCATCCGCACAAGGCAAGTTGTAAGGTCGGACAAGGGGTGCGAGGTGGAGGTGACTGGGGTGAGGAGCTGTCAACAGTGCCGAGCTCAAGGCCGACACCCAGCTCGTCTTCCAGTCGACAAGGTGGACACCGAGGTACCAAGACCTGGGTTCCATCCTTTGTCTCGCATAGTGAACAAGGGAAAAACAGTCTAGAAGAACTGTGGTGCACAAAGTGTACAACCTCCAAGATCCTCGTGACATGTATAAGCATAAATATAAAAAGACAAAATTAATAGATGTGCGAAATAAACAAAAATACCAAACAAGAAATAGTAAATGATAAACCCTTGGAGGGGAGGTGACATCCTACTTGGACTGACTTACTGTTAGGTCAAGTCAAGGAGAACACCAATCGAAAGCCTTTCCTTATCTCGAAGAAGTGGACAAAGTGCCAACCAAAAATCTAATGAGACTGGTCAAGTTCTTTGGATGCAATACGCTAGTAGGTGGTTGATAAGTCGATCGAGTAGCTAGAAAGATAACTATGGATCCCTGACTGATGGGACCCTCTACTATATTTATAAGACTAGGGTACATTGTCCTACGAGTCCAAATGAGACAATCTTAACCTTTGCCCTTTACAAACCTCGTAATAGTCGTGACCAATCATAATCATAGAACAATTTACATTAACGAGGCCTCGAGAGGATGCACACTAAAATAAATGCTTGGGTCTCTTCAACTCCTGATCACAAGTCTAGAATCTAGTAGTTGGATTTCAGTGCTAGGGGTGGCTGAAGAGGACAGAATGCCAGCTAACTGAGTGGGCTTCCAAGGGTTTGGTTCTGAGGTCCTGGTCATTTACGAAGACGATGCACGATCGATCGTGCAATGGGCGGAGACTCCTCGACACTCTCGAGCTTTACTCTACAACCAGTCGTAACATTATATACCTTATACTATGACTGGTCGTAACATTACAGGCTTTACTGTACAACCGATCGTAACATTACGAACTTTACTCTACGACTAGCCTAAATAAAAGCGGAAGTGTCGTTAACGAAATGGAACTTCCATCGACAAACATCAAGTGCTAGTGGAAGTTCCATCCAGGTGATGGAACTACTGACTAACTAGTACCGTTAGACAAGTAATAGGTTTGTTGCATGAAGAGAGACTCAATGGAGTAGGTCCGTTGTGCAAGAGGTGATGTCACAAACAAGGTTGACGATGTCGTGAATAACTTAAAGAAATGTGATCGAACACCAACGCACCTATACATGGGGAGTGCCTGCAAGCAGTGTGGGCCAGTCCTGGTTGCTATAAGTGAGGCGAAAAATGAAGTGAGACTTCTGCCTGGGAGGCCCGAATTCTGGCGGAGATAACTGACAACCAACCCATACTTCCAAGGTGCCTTGGCTGGCACACGGGAGTACACTTGTACTCCCAACCCGAATTATGAGGAGTTGAACATTTGGCCCAAACTAACCACGATAACAACTACATATCCCTAAGTACGAGGGGTCAACACAAACTTTGGGTGATTACTTACAAAGTTTGAAGAAACAAAGATTTAATAAATCTATTCATACTGAAGGATAGGAGCAAGTTGAAGAAGTATTACAATCTTCAAAATAGCAACAACTAGTTCTTGAGAATTTTTCAGATGAACAAATTACAGAGGAAGCTCCTAAATTGTATATTCCCAGTGAGAATATTAATGAGCAAACTATT
>JAMKPZ010002255.1:0-62528 GCA_024699675.1 Amphibolis antarctica
TATTCTTTTATCTTATGACACTCAAACACATTTCTCCACTTCATCAAGCCCACTTTAATTCTTTAACGTTTTCTATAATTTCTTTATTGTTACTGATTATAAATCCTAAATATCTAAATTTTTTACTTGTAGAGATTTCTTAGCCATCAATTTCAGGTTTTCATCATTATTCTTACCATTGCTAAAAATACATTTCATATATCCAGTCTTTGACCTACTTAATCTAAATCCTTTAATTTTTAAAGTATCTCTTCATAATTTAAATTTAGAATTGATTTCTATCTTACCTACATGAATTAAAAATATTTTATCAACAGAAAGCATGCACTAAGGTATTTCTTCTTGAATTTCTTTAGTTATTTTATTCATGACTAAGATGAACTGATAAGGGGTCAAAGCTGATCCATAGTGTAAACCTATGTTAATCAGAACTTATTTTGTCTCCCTTCGTATAGTTTTAACATTAATTATTACATTATCATACATATATTTGATAATATTAATATAACCAACGAATACACTTTTTCTTTCTAATACCTACAATAACAAATGTCTAGACTCTATTATAAGTTTTTTTCTAAATCAATGAACACCATATATAAGTCTTTTTCTTAACTCTAAAATTTTCAATTAGTTGTAAGGTGATACATTATAAAGAAAGAAATATATATACAATATGACAATTATGATTCATTCATTCAAGTAGATGGTAATATAATAAGTTGCTATAAAAATTTTAATGCATGAAAAAATACAATATTGATGTCATCATACTTTCTATATAAATGTCTTCTTCTAGTCATACTACACAATATTGAATGTTTAAAAATTTATAAATAACGAGTATCATAGTAATACATATAATTTATTTCACATGTGTATGGATGGAAAGTGTGAAAATAGATAAAATAGGAAAAGATTTTAGGTATTAAGGAATAAGTAAACGTAAACTAATGTATTTGTATGAAAATTTGGAAAAGAAGATGAAGACAAAAGGACGAGAAGAAAGTCAAAAAGTAAACACCAAGAAGAGGGTATGGAAATAGAACAAAAGAAGAAGAGGAAGAAAGTGATATCATGAACCAAAATATAAAATAAAAATATAGAACATAAAAATAAAATAAAATATCAAAAGATTAAATGCATCATTAAGTATCAAATTTCAATAAAATGACTAAGATGTTGAGGCAATCAAAGCACATCAAGGTGACCCAATGCAATCCCTTGATTGAGTCTAGCAACCTAGAGACTTGTCAAGGCAACCCTCCATTTCCTAGCATGGCCTAACCCAATAGCCCAAGATGCCAAGGAAAGTTACCTTGATAACAATCAACAAGGATAACAACATGCAAACTCAACCTCAAAGTATAGGGAATTGAGATATAGATGAGAGTCTTAAAAACCGCACAAGCTAACAGTCTATATTATTTTAAATTCAAAGTGAGGAACTTGTATAATTCAGAGAATGCAAGACCAAGGGTGGAGCCAAACTATGACTAGCGTGGGGGCTATGGCCCTAGAAAAATTACCAAAAAAACCAACATAACTATGCATATGAATATGTAAAATTTCAAAGAGTTGGATATAAATGCATTAAACAAATCCTTACTTCTTTTTTAAAAAATAAATCCGTATCTCTTCCATCTGATACCACCAAAGTCCCCCATGAAGCTATAACCATAGTCGATTCTCAATTACAAGAGTTAAGCAGAAAAACTTCCCCAACTTAGCACATGTCTACCTCCTAAGAATGCTTACAGTCTTTTAGATATTGATCATATTTACAATATTGCGTAGAATTTTTACATTGCAGATTTCAATGATCAAGAGAAATATATTTTGAGATATCAATTGTACCATTATGAACGTGAAACCGTCAACCAAAATTTAAATTTTAAATAGAAATTTGTAATTATCTTATACTATAAAATTTTTAAAAAACATTTGAGTCAGTGAAATTTTTAAAGACATTTATTTTGAAACTTTTATTACATCGAAATTTTTTAAATATTATATCTTTAAACTTCCTCTTTTAAACCTTTCGTTTTTGGATTTAATTCTAGATAGTTTGTAGGTATGGATTGCTAACAAAATATATCAATTGACAAAAATATTCTATTACAATACAAATAGTTTCCCATAAATTTATGGTCATGTATTGCTGGCAGTCCCTCCTACTATGAAACCTAATCCGCCCCTGCACGGGACAAAATACTGTCCTGTACTTCCCAAATCCATGGTTCCATACGTACAAACCACCAGAAAACGCAAACAGAAGTAAAATCAAGAAAATCCTCACCAAGCTGTGTTGGCAAAGCATATCGTCTACTATCCATCATGCCGACTCAGCACCGAGCACCACGAATCCACCTGCTTCAACAGCAACATCAACATCAGACACCTCGAAACCGTGGCTAGATCACCAGAAAGCACGATCCACACGACAAACGCAGAGGGAAGAGACTGATCAAGAACCGAAATAAAGTGGAGACGTACCTACCGGGAACGAACGAGGACGGACTGGATTCGGGAACTTTCCTCGTCGATTTCCGGTATCCAGGGATGCGATAACGGAGAATTTCCGGTTGGGGGTGGGGCGCGTCAGAGCGAAGAAAAGCAGCCCCCAGTTCTGAAAATTTATGACATTTTCCGATTCAATGAAGTGGGGAGAGAGAGAGAGAGAGAGAGAGAGAGAAGGGCAAGCATGAGCCAGACACTGGTGTGAAGAAGTCCAAGGGAACGTATTTATACACGAACGTGCGGAGGACTATTTGCACTTGGACTTTTACGATTTTTTTTAAAACATTATTATTAATATCAATTTTTTTTATTTTTTTTTCTTATTTTTAAATTTTAATTTTTAAAATTTCAAATACGTACAAACAAACCTTAATTATATCATCAACGGCTAATTCATTTCATAAGATAACATGGATATAACTATATAAGAGTACGAGATCATACAACTTTAATCTAAAAGTTAATTTATTCTTCGATAAGACAGCAAAATCTACGTACGTGGACTGTTTTAATTGAATAATTTACATACATGTTATTTTAATATTTTCCTTTTTATTCATTTCTCATTTACGTCAATATTTAGATTTTTATTTAAATACCAATATTTACACTTTTTGCTCTCTCTTTTTTTTTCCCTTTCTATTATTTTGTCACTTCAATATTTTCCCTTTTATGTATTTACTCTTACGAAATGATAATGCGTTGAAATAAGATTGGAACACGCAATTTTTTTATAAATATTAGTCTGTCCCTGTCTTCTTCTTCTTTTTTTACAAATTCCATACAACATTAAAAAAACATGCAGTTTCTTGCCGGGTCGTGCAGGTAATTGACGATCCAGTGGCATGGTAGCGACCGATATATGCCGTCCTCCTATTATTATATTCGTTGATAATGAATTTAAATTTTAATAAAATTTCTAAAATGAAATTATCAACATTACTATTAATATTATTATTATAATCAATTAAGAATGGCGGGTTGATACGGTTGGTGGCCAAGGGTCGTTTTGTAATGCGGTCGGTGTGAGGGTGACAACGTAGCTTCCGATTATTTCAACCGTTCATTTTTTACGAGTGAGTAATCTATTTTGATATATTTGAAATAAAAAAAATTAATTTTTATGTTGTTTTATCATTGAACGTTTTTTTTTTTAATACTTATTTTTCAATAAAGTTACGAAGATTACTAGCAGTTCCCCTCCTCTCTTCTTAGTCTTTTTTGTATAGTCTTATGAATTCAATAAAATAGATGTACTAAAGTTCTTTTACGATGTATTAAAAGTTTCTCAAGAATACATAGGACTACACTAGAAGTTCTTTTGTGATACACCAAAAGTTCATTTAAGATATACCAAAAGTTCTTATATCGAAAATTTCTCTGTGACGTACAGAGATGTACAGAAACACATCAAAAGTTCTTTTAAGACATGTCGAAAGTTCATCTAAGAGTGGTATTTATGAACAAAGCCTAAAACATCTAAATAAAAGATCTGAAATCTTAGAAATCTTTCATAATCTTTTTTCTAGTTCTAAGAGTAAGAAAAAGTAATTTTTAGTAAATGATTTTAAGATAAAAGAAAGAAAAATAATGATTTTGATAATAAAATAAATAAATTAAAAAGGGTAAATATTATCGTGAAATTAACAGCATTTCTAAAAAGTAAAAATAGAGGAAAGAAAATAATACCTTAAATTCTTACTCGTAATCATCAAGCAATTCTACCGTTCATTTGTAAACGTACTATTCATTTTTTTTTATATTTTTTCAGATACACAGATATTGCTAAGAAATTTTGCATTGTCGAAAGAGAGACTTGTGGTTTTCTTTCTCGTTATCGGCATGTCCGATGGTGCTTAGAAATTTGAGGCATCGTTCACGAGCATATATATCAAAATTACTCTTGATATTATTATTATTATATAGATTTTAATATATAAATTTTTATTATCTTATATTTTTAATTTTATTTACAAAATTAACTTCAACTTCAATTTTATCTAACTTCTGAAACTAAAAAAAGCTATCCCCAGATGTATAATAATTCAAACTTCGTTTAAGGATAGAAAGTTTTAATTTTTCTTAAATTTTTACGTATCATTGTTACTACATAAATTCATAGTATTAACTTTAACTCTTTTCAGTTATTTAAATCGAAACACTTTGTTATCAAATAAAACTTATCAGTGTTTTATTAAATACTAATAATTATTTTATTAAATAAAACTTGTGAATTAATATCTTATTATTTTTTTACGATTGAGTTGGGTACACCAGATGTTATCAATCTTCATTCTTTAAAGCCTACTCAGACCTAAAATTCAACCTTCACGATCTTTTCTGAGCTGCAAGCTCGGCAAAGTGACAAAGGTCTTATCGCTTTTCCAATGAGTTTGTCAACATCTACCACCACTTATCCTCCTTCCCAAGGGCTCATCATTCATGTGAAGGATGCTTGTGACGGCCCTATGACCTTACGTAATTTAAAAGTTTAAGTTTAAAGATTTAAAATAAAAAGAAATTGTGAAAAGCATAAAGAAGGCATTTATATGCCTTGGAATTTATCAAATTTTGCAACGTTGAAAAAGAGGATGAAACTGGGGTTTCATTAAAAAGTTCAGTTCAGCTGTAAAAGTAGAGTTTTCTCAATATGATAAGATATCTTGTGGGTCATCTACCGTGTGCAAATGACTAGCTAGTTAAGAGGATCCCATGTCACATTTCAAATGCATTCTTAATAACCCATGCTATTGTGTACATTTCAAATGCATTATTAATAACCCATGCTATTGTGTACATTTCAAATGCATGGCATACCCAGATCTCTTTTCAAATGTCCGGATTCTTTCACACAACTGAAAGGAAAATTCTCAAGGCAGTGTAAGAAAACAACGACGGATCTGTTGCTCGACATTTATTTAATACTTAGTGCTGTGCACATCGATTCCTAGTGTTTATGATCTTTGAATTAAACATATAGAACAATGTTTCAAAGCTAAAAAATAGAACAATTTTTTTCTCAGAAGATTATTGTACAAATACAACAATTTTAACCTCCCAAAAATCCAAAATTTGGATTACAAAAGCCCAGGTCACACTATATACAACGCAAGATCATAAATGGCCTTCCTCTCTACCTGGTACATGACTTTGTTGATGAGTATGAAAAAAAATGGAATTTATACTTCACGAAATAGGGAACTGCCTCCCTTCTAATGCATATTCACAGGAGACGCATTTCTCAAATTACATAATTGAATCCACTATATTTTTAAAAATCTATTGGGTAATACTAGCTTCAGCATCTGCCAATTCGTCCTGATTAACATCTAATAGGTAATCACAAATTTCCAGGAGCTGATCAGCAAGAGGAGGGATTCCTGGATTTCGGCCGTCATTGTATTTATGAGCATTGTAAGTGATCTGCCATACATCATGCCTGAAGTCATCCTTATTCTTGTATTCCATTCTTCTCACTTTGTCTTTTATGGTAGAAAGGTCCATCGGTTGCTTTATGATATCAAAGTAGTCTGGAGCCTCTTTCTTTGTAACAGGTCTCAAAAATAAATATGACACATTAGTCGTCTCTCTTAGTCTGTCCACTATGCTCTCCAATATATTGGCCAAGATCACCTGCAGAGTGCACTTTTTTTTAGGATATTCGATGAAACACAAGTCTAAACTGAGGAATATGCTGATTTATGCACTCGGTAATGAATGATAGTTACAATTAATCAGCAAATATAAAATTGTCAAAAAAAAACCATTGAAAAGTAATAAGCTTGCTGGCATATAGAGCATGATATTTGTAAAGATTGAATGCTCAGGCACCGATGTGTGATAAAATACTTACAAAGGGCAATGAATTAGCATTGTATCGAAAATCACTCTGGTATTGCACTAATATCTTATCCAATTTTAGAAGAAAAAAGAAAGTTGCATGGTCACATGGGAAAAAAAATAAAGTTGGAATCAAGTTCTTATGATGTGCAAGTGAACAGTGATACAGGAAAAACAGTTAAGGATAGTAAACTAACCTCTCCACCCCTACGGCGCTTCGATGGGGGTCCATATTCTGTGGTGTGCTTTCCTGGACCAGCCACAGGCCGCTTTCTAACAGCTCTGTCACTTTCAGCCATTCTCCGGTCCTTTCGGCCTGACCTATATTCATCCATATATTCATCTCTAAAGTCATGCTTTATCTTCTTCTTCTTCTTCTTCTTTCTTGCCTTTGCTTGTTCCTCTATTTCCTTTCTTTGGGCTTCTTCATATAATCTAATCTCATGAAGTCTCTGCTGCTCTTCCTGAATCCTCATTCCTACCTCAAAGCTTCGCCTCCTTTCTTCGGCATCCCTTAACTTGCTTCTCCTTTTCTCCTCCAGGAATCTCTGGTTCTTTATAGCTTCCTTTTTTGGTGTTTCTTCTGTAATCCACTGATTATGCAATTTATCTTCCATGAAGCCTGCCAGTTCAGCAATTTTTTTAGTCTTTCTAAAATCTTCATCCACTCCAGCATCAAGGGATTGTAAATCCCTTTCAACATTAGAAGTTCTTGGCTGTTTAATGATAACCTTTTTATGAGGTTTGCCTTTATCAGCTTCTACTGGGAGTCGAATCACAACAGAAGGCTTTTGCAATTCATTTTGAATATTTTCAGACCTTGCTTTGCTAGAAATTATAATTTTGTTGATTCTACCAGTTGGTTTAGCTTCTGTCTCAGTGTCGGGGGCCAGTTCAGGAGCATGTGTTGAACATTGAACCCCTGGCGGATTCTTCTCATTATTACTTGGAGGACCACATTTCAGCTTTAAGGAATGTATTCTTGATATATTCTTTACCCCAGATTTTTCAGAAATTTCAGGACCTTCAGACATTATGGTTTTATTCATGGATTTTGAGACCAATTTCTTATTAGGGGTCTTCAGTGGGTGATGAGCCGAAACATCAGAAGGATGAGATTTACTTGACATGATTTCTAGTTCTGACACATCCAGCTCTTCTCCATGCTTTTTGGGGCAATTCTTGTTAGTCCTCATATGACCGACCTGTTATAACACAATGTAATAACTAATAAGCAACAAATAATTCAGCAAAACCAAAAAATATTTTAAAGAAGTTACTTACCATACCACATGCCCCACATACAAAATTTTCTCTGACCGGTTTATCAAGTGGCTTTTTTTCCTTTACCTGTCAGAGAATGTGCAAAGAAAAAAGTGAAAAGTAAACAAAAAGAGTCGTACAAAATAAATGTAGTGCAGCAATAGGACGTTAACGAAAATGGCCAAATGAATATGCCTTGGCCCAACTTTCCTCCATCATTTACTGATCTACTGAGGATTCTCACAAGCCTTCATAAACCCATTCCTTTTTATCACTTTTGCTTTACCAGAATTCACCACAGCATACATCAATCTGCTTTTATCAAACTTGAATTATTTAACCTATTCAAAATTCTTTGTTTAACTTGAAGAAGTGTTGGATATCAATTTTGACTATCTTGTGCAATTAACTAAAAAAGAAACATTTCTTGCTTTTCCTTGCAGGAAACCTAATGTCACCCCATCAATCTAAATGAGTTCAATGTTTGCATGCTTCTCTTTAAATTCATTTTTTTCGATACTCTGTATTGTGATCTCCATTTTGTTGGCAGTATGTATTCAATTTCCTTATTTTTGTTGTGCACATCAAGTGTATTATAATGTGAAATTCTGTAATTGACAATAAGTTTATTTGACAGATATATACACTTGGAAAACATTATATACTCAACTTCTTTCACATCTCAACTTGTGGAGAAGCTGAGAAATGGATTAGAAGTCAACCTGCAGATATTGGACTTTATACCACATGCTAACCTCTTGAATCAACTTGAGAAATTGTACGTTCTCTGAATGTTAGAACTTAGAACCTTCAGAAATTTTTTCGGGGGAATGAGAATGATTATTTAATCTAATGTACGGAAATACATAGTTAACAAAGAGCTACTAATATTCCTAGGTTCCTTTTTTAATTTTTATAAAATTTATTTTAGTTTTATAGACTACAGATTTATAGCTATATACAATATGCTAACCACAGTTAAAAAATAAAATTCTGCCATATACTAAATTTTAAATATCTAACTTTTTTAGAAAATGATTTTAACCATGGATAAAAATATATACAAGAAAAGGATTCATATACTCAATCCTTTGTAGTAGGATTATGACTTGGATTATTGTTGTTTGTTGCATCTGATTTCAAAACCAACTTGGACATCAACCTCATCAGGTAGAGGGCCAGATGATTCATGAGTTCAACTGGTCACACCACTAGGTTGAATAGGTGAGATCAGCATGACATCAAAATAATTAAATATTACATATATATAATAAAATAAGCCAATTTATGGAAATTCAGAAAAAAGGAAAAATCAGGAACAAAAGTAGAATGGCAAATTCATGAAAACAAAATCACATCAAAATATTTAAATTAAACCAAATAAATAAATTCATATTTTCATCCAAAATGGTGCAACAGTAAAAGCATTGTTAATAAATTATGAAATGAAGCCATGTGATGTAAAAGAGCACGTTTTTCCCCTTTTAAATGGATTCAGTAGTACTTTGAAATAAATTTTGAGATAGCATATTTCTATTGACTTTGACCTTGAAATTATATGTAAAATAGTATTATCTTAAAACAACAACAATCCAAGTCATACTCCCATTACGTAAGGTCAGTTATATAAATTCTTTCATTTCAAATATTTCTATCTTATGATTAAATTACATAATTTTGAATATTTTCTCAAAATGCCTCTACTTCATTTAGTTTTTCTGCACAAATTAATTATCCTCTCCTAATCAATACATTATTTAGTCTCCTAAAAATATGACCAAACCACCTAAGTTGATATTTTTCTTATTTTCAACTCTTACTATACCAAAATCGACCACTTATCATTTAAGCATACACATCTCAGAAATAGTAACTTTTATGTGTAGTCATACTCTACATCCTATCATTCTAAGCAATAAAGTATAACTCAACTCATATCAATTTTATAAAAAAAAATTTAATCTGAAAGGGTATCCACCTATCACATAATACTCTAAAAACATTTCTCCACTTCGTTCATCCTACTTAAATCATATGAATAGCTTCATCTACAATTTCACTATTACTATTTATTATTGATCTTAAGTATTTAAATGTCTTAATTTTATGAATCTTATAGTCATTTAAGAATATACTTTCATCATTATTCCTATTTTTGTTGAACCTACATTTCATATATTCAATTTTTAGCCTACTTGATGTAAATTCTTTAGAATCTAAAGTTTCTCTTCATAATTCTAATTTAGAACTAATTCACTACTTCCATCAACGAAAACAATGTCATCAGTAAATAACATACACAAGGTATTTCTCCTTAAATTTCCTAAGTTATTTTATTTATAACAAAGACAAATAAATATAAACTTAGAAAGAACCCTTGGTAGAAACCTACATCTATTGAAAATTCTCTAATTTCTTCATTTATAGTTTTAACACTAGTAACTGATCTTTCATATACATCCTTTATAATATCAATATATCCAATAGATACTCTTTTTCTTTCTAAAACCTACCACACCAGATTTCTAGGAACTCTGTCATATGCTTTTTTCTAAATCAATGAAAACCATATGAAGGTCTTTTTTCTTAATTTTAAAATAAATAGCATCTATTGTTGACGTACCTAGCATAAACCCAAACTGATTTTCTGTGATTTTAGTTGCATGTCTTAATCATTGCTTAATTACTTTATCTCAGAATTTCATAGTACGACTTATTAACTACTTAATACTATGATAACTATTCCAATTATATATGTCTCCCTTATTCTTAACTATAGGTATTAGTAAAATAATTGAAACAGTAAAAATAATATTCCAGCTCAACACAAAACTAGCAAGTTGGACCAACCAGTTCACAGTGTTACGTGGTTCAACCACTAAAACAGTTAAAATCAGACTTTATTGACCAGGAAACCTTGCCAATCTGGATTTTAAAACAGTGTGATAACGATTAAAAGTATGGAAGGTAAAAGGATATGCTTTCTTCAAAGCTTTTTTTTAATAAAAAAAAGCCTTTTACCTTCCATACTTTTTTTGTTCCTTCCATACTTTATCCTGCTATTGTGTACCCTGGGAAATATTTTTGCAGTTTCCTACTAGTAGAGGTATAAATTTGTTTAGTGTTTCTCAAAAAAAGGCTTGTCAAGTTTAACAATGTAGTATATCTTGTAAGTAGTAATTATTTTTATATAGTAATTTGCATGCTAATATGTTGCTAGAATAAATGATGTACTGGATAGATATCCTTATATGGATCACTAATTAAGGGATTAGAAAATAATCTCACATTGGAAGTTGTGTAACCATTATCTATAGGGATTGATCTCCTAGTAATATCAATCTCTCATATTTTCTCTTTCCACATGGTATCAAAGCCCCACTTTTGAGAGAAAAATGGAGAAAATAAAAAAACGAAGGGTAACGAGACCCTAGTCTCTCATAATTAGAGGCTTAGGACAAAAGTCCCACATTAAAAGCTATGTATCCTACCCCACAATGTATTCATGACAACTGACAACATTACATCCTATATGATATCAAAACTTAGATTTTCGGAGTAAAAAAGTGGAGCAAGAAAAAATGAAAATGAGGAAGGAACCCCTAAACACCATACAAGCCCTTCAGCACTGTGGTTGTTATGTTCACTTATTCCAATGCTATCAGACCATTGTTTTCCTCTATCAATGGTCCCTTACTCCACCTGCACTTCTGTTATGGTCTCCTGTTTTGTCATCCTCTGCCTCTTACTGTCTTCTCAACCGTCAGCAATGCCACTCCAACGCAGGGATGGTCACTCCCAATGTTATGCAGTGTAAATAATGCTCCACTAATGTATTGACATAAGTTATTATTGACAATGCGAAATGTCAAGTGCTGTAATAGTGCAGTTTGGTTTGGCATGTGTTTCATAAAAGAAGTTAGAAGAAGAATGTGGAGGATGTAAGATAATGAAAAAGAGTTTGTTTTTGCTTAGGATAAAAGAAACAAAGTTACAGAATAAGGGAAGTTCAAGTTTGCAGGAAAGTACTCTTAATGCTTACAGATATTCGTGTTTGCAAATATACATATACACTATTAATGCTTGCATATTCCAATCTACCTAATGTCTACTACAATCACCCACTTCTGCAGTAGTTACTTTATTTTTCTATTTTAGTTGTGATTGAGTATATTACAAGTTGTAAATCTTAGATGATCTAGCTTGAAAGGGAGTGTCAAAGTAAATGATGCTAAAAATGTATCCTTAATTAGGAAATTGGGATAATGGTTCCACATTGAAATTGTGATAACAAGTTCTCTCATATATTCTATTCTAACATATGTAATCATTTTTAACATGTCTATATTCCATATCTATGGATGAGTCTTGACATAATGGGTAAGGTTTCTCCAATAAGACCAAAAGGTCATGAGTTTGAATCATAGGAAATGGTCTCTCCATTTATTGAGGTGACATTATATACAACTAGACCCTCTCAGACCCTATATTTTGGAAATTCCATGTGTTGGGTTTATCCATTTTTTATAATCCAAATCCCATATGGATTTCCTTAAATCAATTAGGCATTCAATTAAAATATTAGAAGCATGAGGCCTTACCAAATCATAATAGCACAATCTCTCACGTGACAAATAATATATCATAGGAAATTGCATCTATATTACCAAAACAATAACTGTTTGTCCTTGGGTTATCATTAGCATCTCTATGAATACCTGTTGCATTATGTCCTTGGAGGAAAATGCCGCATCAAGTTTTGGCAAATTAACTGTTCCCAAAAGAACTTTAGGCCTCTTGATCAATTCAGCATGGGAAGAATTTAGCTGTGACTCACTCTGAGGAGCTTTTTTCACCTTCTTCCTCTTCATATCAGTTTCATGACCTATGATTCAATAATACAAGAAATAATGACATGCAGGGGATTGCCAAAGGAGACAAATACACACAAGTTTTCAACCATGAATACAATAACTCAATGAACTACAATTAAAGTATATTACAATTTTATACCAAATAAAGCACAGAAGCAACATTGTTTAATTCTGCATCTTATAAATATAGAATATATAGAAATCAAAAGAACATAAACTATTGTGAGGAAGTTTCACTTCAAAGTATGCAATGGCTACACTATGTCACTAGCAACAATTTCTACTGACATAATTGCATATATTTTAAGCAGTAGTCTATTGGCTACTAAAAAGTAACAAGAAACCGCACTAGATCACTTCAACATTTAAGAAAAACAGTCGGACAGAGGAAAACCTGAACAAACACAACAACAAAATACTGCAGGAAAAGTATTTTGAAATTATACTATACGTTAAGGACGTATCTGCAGCTTTTGAATAAGAATGCTTCTTTTTTTCAGAATTCTAAACAGGTTTCCTTTTCAAAGCTATTTGAAAAGAAATAAACAGTTTTTCAAAGATTTTCCAATTAAGGTATTTTTGCTTAAAACAAATTTCCCTTCTAGCTTCAAATGCTGTTATTTACCATACGTAAATAACATACATCAAGGAATTGATAGCTCATTCATCAAGAAAAAAAGATAAAAAATTTAATCAAAACTTCATGCAAAGCTATGTTCATTGGAAATTCTTCTCCCAAACTATAAGTTGACAAGACAGAAACAAAAATTAAGAAAACAGAAAGCGTTATAGAAGTAAGAATTCTAACATAATTGTGGCTTGTTTGATTTAGAAAGTACAAATAACCAAATCTGAAACCAACAAGAATTTAGTCAGAAACGTGGTGTTTCAACTTTAAAGGTAACTGGCAGTTACCATAAATTTGATTAGGAGAGAAAATGAATGTGTAATTGGATTAAACAGATACCCAATAACACACTCCTGTGAGACATAACAACATAAATAAGTTTAACACCCCCCTTAAGCTAAAGGATATATATCTATCATGCCTAACTTGGCACAAACAGAATCATACAATTCATCCCTTTAGTGATGCCTACAAGCTGACTAGACAACAAAGTATAGAGCACAGAGACAAGTAACTTCATTATCATATCTTGAACATAATAACAATTCACTTATTGGTATACTTACGAAAGATAGTATTATCGGAAATGAAGATAAAAGAAAGGTATGAAATATTGATCTTGTATTAAGGATCAATCTCTTGGAAAAAAGAAGCGTATTGAAGATCAAGAATTGAAACAAAGAAAACACAAACTTTTGTAGAAACGGCCAAAAATTCTAAGTTTGAACTTGAAACTCAAGGATAAAATAAAATAAGCCATGATAAACATATAAAAACACCCAGATAAATTTTCTAAGTAATTATCATGCATGAAATGTCAATTAGATAGAGATATAGTAGTTGCATATATGAGAAAAGTCATAACTCATATACAAATAACTAAAAAATCATAATAATAAATTATTTAAATTCAGGTTACATTTTAATAAATTCTATGTTACAATTAATATAATCTAGGTTACAATTCAATATATTTTAAATTACATTTTAATGAAAATCAAGTAATGTTTCAATATATATCAAGTTACATTTTAATATAATTCAAGTTACAATTCAATATATATCATGTTACATTTTAATAAAATTCAAGTTACATTTAATATATATTATGTTACATTTCATTAGGTTCTTTTTTATTTCAGTTTAGGCTATATGATATTTTTTGTTTTTTCATCTCTCTCCCCATCCTTTTTTCCTCCCTCTCTCTCCCTTCTTTTTTCTCTCCCCCTTCTTTTCTCTCTCTTTTCTCTTTCTCTCCCTTTTTCTCCTTTTTTTGTCATTCATGTGTCCTTTTTCTCTTTCTCTCTCTTCTCTTTCCCCTGCACCTTCATATCTATCTGCCGCCCTTTGCAACCTTAATGGGTATTTGGGCAATCAATGGTGAAAAAACAACGGGAGTGAAAGGAGGCTCAACGACAATGAAATATAGGCAAGAGGGAAAGAGGGGCATCAACAACATGAGGGAGGTAGGTTTTGATAGCGGTGACACCATTCAGAAGAACAGGTGGATTTTGTATCAATAATCTTCACAGCCAATCCAGATCAACGAAAAATCGTTGATCTAAATCAATTTTTGAAATCTTGGATGGAAGTTTGATTGTCACAAATTCACAATATATAGGCACGAGCACATCAACATTAAAATGAAGTTTTGCTAAGATAACAAAATCACATCATTCCACATGTTAGGCAACCAACGGCACCTGTGGGTGACTTATACTGCATGCTAAACAGTTGATAAATAGAATGAACCCAATTTCAAAGAAAGGGAGTGTTTCACCTTTTTGGAACAGTGTCCTAAAAGTATGGAGAAATTATGATCGCCTAAAGAATTTCACTCTTAATTTAGGCAACATGATTTGTTTCTGGACTGATAGATGGGTGAAAGACAATATCATATTAGCCACTAACTTTGATGATCTGTATGATCTTTCCTTAAACAAAAACAGTGGCAACAATGGGGAAGTTGCAATCTAATCAATCAGCATGGAGTTTCAACTTTAATAGAAAATTAAAAGTCCATGAGATTGAGAGAATTACTCTACTGCTGAAAGAGCTACAGAATGTTACCCCTCAGAAGATGCAGATTATCAACCCAGATGGATGGCTTGTTCAATGCAAGTCTTCTCTTAGTTGCTACAAATTGTTACTGCAGAAACAGCAGATGGCCATACATCTAAATGCTTTGAATGAGTAAAACTCCACTTTAAAGTGTGCATTTTTGCATGCTTAGTGTATAAAGGAAATGTTTTCTCACCAAAGTTTACAGAAGAAAATGGGCTAGAGACTATGAATTAAGATGTCATGTGCAATAATGAGAACTTAGATCATCCTTTTCTGCAATGCCCAATGATTCGAAAAATCTGATTCCTTTATTTTTCTGTTACAATTACAGCATCAGAATTGCTAGTCAAATAGGAGACCTTCCAAAGGAGATCCTTCAACTAATGAAAATAAAATGGGATAGAAATCAGCAGCTCAAAAGTCTGACGATTCAGGCAATCATCTGGACTACATGAAACTGGGGGAACAAGTCCCAAGAGGCTGACATGTTATCTATGGATCTAGCTAAATCCACGGATATCTTCATGAAGAGCCAGACTGGGGTTTATTTAGACAGTCACTGGCGTTATTTTCTAATTTCGGTATTGTATCACTTCCTGGATTTATTAAAATTTTCACTTGATTAATGAGAATCCCCCCACATTTTTTCCGCTAATAGTAATTTTTATGTTCGCTAGGATTCATATCCTAGTGAAAACTACGTGTGCCACTGCTCCTGACACACACACACCTATATAAATCAAACTATGTGTGCTATTGCTAGTTATTGAATATCCAATAACTAGGTAACACACACACACATACACACACCTATATAACAAAATAAATAAAAAAGTTTAACATTGATCATCATTTTTATAAACTTTTTAAGAAGTTTTCAAATTCTGTTCTTCTGCAATCAAACCCGACTTCACCATCTAGTGAGACAAGTAGTATCCTGACTTCTTAACAGCCTTTAAGCATATCTTAGCAAAGATATATTGTTTTACGGTGAACATAGCAAAAAATTAAGTCTTTGAAATGAGAATTGTAACACAACCACAACCAACCTAAAACAAATCAACATGCACTTGGTCCCATCCAGCCAAGGGATCATAACTGAAAATGAACAAACAACACCTAGGAATCAATTCATGACTTCTAAACAAATGTGCATAGCATAAAAGAAAGAAATTTGTACCATTAAGTAATCTGTGTATTGCAGCAACATCCTCCTCATCCTCTTCAATTTCTTCTTTGGTTTGAGTTTGAGTAGGGCACCTTCTCATTTTAAGTCCTCTAACACCATCAGATTTATCATTTTTGCATTCAACATTACCTTCCTCTCCTTCAAATTCTTCAGCATCAAGCAAATTTTCAAGGTCCCCAGCGAAAGAATCAAGATCACTGTTTGCCTCAGAATCAGTTCCATCAACATCATTGTCATCATCATCATCTGCAGCAGAGAGACTCTGAACTTGACGATCCCAAATTTCTTGACATTTCTCTCTGGCCTGTTGCTGAAGTTGAACAAAGGACATTCGCTGTCCACGTGCAAACTTGCTTAATGTTGCTGTATCAACTTTAATGCTTGATTCAGCTTGCTCACTAGAAAGCTTGCGTATCATGGCAATCCGATGCCATCTTGTCATCTTTGCAATGTTTTCTTCAAGAACATTGAATTTCAGGAGAACCTAGTGCCAATGATAACTGTGAAAATGGGGGCATGCATTTATATTATCAATGAAATGTAAACAAGCATAAATACTAGCAGTTAACATTTTTACCAATGGCTTCTTGAAACGGATGCAGTTTCAAGTTTTTACTTAGCAACTAAGAAAGCCTTAGTTGTGGTCGTTTTACAATGTAAGATCTTAATAAAAGTAATTAAGAAGTCACAAACTCACAATTAATAGCATCCAGTATCACCATTCTACCTACAGTACACATAAAATAGCAAAGGAAATCATATCCATAAATTATTGAAATCTTTGGGAAAGAATGAAAGCAAACACTAATTCTACCAGAATTTTATTTTCAAGTTCCTATATGTATTTATTTGATAGATGAATGTGCCATGGTAAATCTGCAACACACCATCCACAGACACTCAACTATTTAGTCTAACATTAATGAACTGCAACATACAATTACTCTTCCTAGACCACATACTAGTGAGATTCAGGCTGTCTTTTGTGTTAATGTAAAAAACTACATCTAACCAATCGGTAAAAGAGAGAATATGTTATAATTGATATGAAGTGTAAACGGTAGTTGGGTAAATGGATCTAGTGAAGATCCATTTACTATGAATTGTGTATATAAAGATTATCTGTAATGAAAGAAATGCTAATGATCTTCTTTACCCTAATTTCAACTTGGTATCAAAAGTTTAGGGTTTGAATGTCTCTAGTGTGCGGCCTCCCTCCTTCCCTACCTATCTCTTTTTTGCACACTAGCTTGTCTACTTGTGTGATGCCCCTTTGATCTCATTAGCCTTGTCATCGCCGTCAAGTTGGTTCTCGAAACTGCCAAAGTCAAGTTCCACCGTCAACGTCGTTCTTGGCATTGTCATCTATTGGGTTTCGAAGCTGCTCGAATTGGGTTTCAAAGCTGCTTGACTTGGGTTTCGTCATTGCTACTATTGTTGACAATTTTGGCAACTACTGTTTTACCTCCATATTGTTGCCCTCCCCTACCTATGTCAACACCAAATTGTTCTACTTGTTTTCGACAAACATCCTAAGTCACTGGTTGTTGGTTGCCACCCCTATTTAGTTGATGACGTTGTTGCTGGTCATCATTCAAGTCCTAGCCATTGTTCCTACTATCATTACTATGGTTAAAGTTGCCAAAACATTGATGCTACTGATGGACTCTTTTGCCACTCCTCTCACTGCACGACTCACTGTAACAACTGACAAATTGAATGTCAACTACTTTCACTAGGCTCCTACTTTTAAAACGTTCTTGGTGGCTCATATGCATAAGCATCACCTCCAAGATGATCCACTCGATGTCAAGGCAAAGGAATATATTGACTGGTATGCTCCTTAACAATTATAAAGTGGCTTCTCAATAGTGTAGAAGACTCTATCTCCTACAACCTCTCTCGTCTTCTTCTAGTGAAGTTGATATGGGAGACATTGGGTGAACAATATGCTGACAAGAATAACATATTGCATGTGTGTGAGGTGTACAAGCAGCTTTTTGCACACCATCATAGGGAGCAATCTATTCATGTTTATTACAATTGGCTTTGGGAACTCCTTGATGAGCTCGATGTGTATCAACCTCGTACACCCAATCTCACTGTCCAAAAAAGTTACCGAGAAGAGTTTGTTGTTTCTATATTCCATGCTGACATAAACCCTAATTTGCAAAACCAAATCTACAGAAAAATTTTGGGTATCAATGTTATGACCTCTCTGCAAACGACATCAATCGTGCCTTGTGTATCTCTCTCCGTGGATCGTTGACTCCCCTAGCTCCTTTTGATGTGTCGACACTAGCTATTCAAACTAGCAACCAACAAGGGAATCATAGCTCCAACTCCATGGGTTGCTAGCAAGATCTTTGTATCCACTATGGAAGAAGGAATAGAGATGTTGGGATAAGTTCAGTCGTCCATTGAACATGGCTGCTCATGTTGCTGTTGAGCCCATTGAATATTCTATAGCACCACTATTTGTTACCATCAATCAAGAAGATTGTGATGAGTTATAGCTTTACCGGGCCCAATAAAGTTCCTTTACCACTACTACTCATGTTCTCTCTTCAAGTATGGCTTCTAATAGTCTTTGGATAATAGATTCTGGTGCCTCTCATCACATTTCAAGTGATTCATCTCTTTTCAAGAACATTTCTGCTAATTATCTACCCAAGTCTGTTACTTTAGCTTATGGACAATCATGCTCATCTCTAGGACTGGTGTTGCGACTCCACATCGAACATTACCTTCCAAAATGTTCTTTATATATTTGAGTTTCCAATTAATTTACTTTCCATCAATGCTACTACAAAACAACTTTACTACCTTGTCAGTTTTTTCCCATTTCATTATACCTTTTAGGACTTGCATACGAAGCAGATAATTAGTTTGAGCCTTAAGCATGGTCATAACGTGTACATGCTGGTAAAAGAGACCACCTCTCCTATACTTCTTGCTGTTATGACACTTGGTGATTCGTCTCTTTTATGGCATCAATGTTTGGGTCACCCCTCTAGTAAACTTCGAGCCTCTCTTTCATCCATTTCTGTTAATCTTGTTCAATGTGAGCCTTATATTATAGATAAGCAATTTCGTGTTACTTATACTAGTCGTGAGTTATATTTTGTTACAAGTCCTTTTGAGGTGTCTCACTGTGATATTCTTCATCAGACCACTTGTACATATACCTCTCAACAAAATAGTGTAGCTAAGCGAAAACATCGTTATTTCCTTGATGTTGCTCAAACATTAATGGTTGAGATGTATGTCCCTAAACACTTGTGGTCTGATGTAGTTGCTGCTATTTGTTATTTCATAAACCATATGCCCTCCTCTCCTTTAGGTGGAGATATTCCCTTGCAACATCCCTCACCTAATTGGGAGTTGTTTCCTTTGCCTCATGTTTTTAAGTGTATAGCCTTTGTCAAGAATCTCACTCATGGTCTTGACAAGCTCTCACCTTAGTCTCCCAAATGCATGTTTGTTGGGTACCCTCATAGTCAAAAAGGATATCGATGTTATCATCCTCCTACTCATCGATACCTTGTCTCCTCAAATGTGGTGTTTCTTAAAAGTACCCAATATTTTCTAGCTCATCCATTCCTTCAGAGGATCTCATGCCATGTCCTGTTCCCTATTTACCCAAGTGTTCTCCCACCCTCCTCAAGTCTATCACTAGGCCTTCTTGTTTCATCACAATCAATATGGGTATACCAACAACATTTCCCAACACCACTACTCTTTAAACTGATGTCTCCTCTCCTACCACAAATCCAACCCCTTTTAACCTTGATTTACCCATTGAATTGTGGAAAGGGACTTGTTTTTCTACTCTTCATCCTATTTTTAACTTTGTTTCTTATACTCATCTTGCTCCTAACTTTCGTCGTTTTACTCTTTCCACCTCTGTGGAATCTATTCTTAAAGATTATCATAAGGTACTTGCCCTTCCTTTGTAGAAGCATGTTATGCTACTTGAGTTACACGCTTTGCAAAATTGTGGTACTTGGCAGTTTGTGCATTGCCCTCAATCTACTTCAATACTGGGGCAATCGATGGATGTTTACTATCAAATGTAATCCAGATGATAGTATTACTTGGTACAAACCCTACTTGGTTGCAAGGGGTTTTACTCAAACATATAGAGTAAACCATAAAGCTACCTTTGCCCAACTTGATGTCACCAATTCTTTCTCTATGGGAATCTTGGTAAGCAGGTCTTTATGGAGCAACCACTTAGATTTGTTGCTCAAGAGGAAAGTTAGATTTGTCTTTTGAAGAAAGCCATTTATGGACTCAAACAGAGCCCGAGAGCATTGTTTCTTAAGTTCAACTCAATTATCTCCTCTTGGGATTTTAAGAGGTATGTGATTGATCACTCCATCTTTTTTTTTTTGATCACTCCATCTTTATCAAGATAAATTCTAAACATACCATTACTAGCAATATATGTGAATAATATATTGTTGATAGGCGATGATAGTGAATGTATTTTACAAACTAAACAACACTTAGTCAAACACTTGCTATACAAAATCTAGGCAAACCATGCTACTTTCTAAGCATAGAGATTACTCATTCAAAGAGTAGTATAATTAAATCACAGAGAAAGTATACACTTGATATACTAAAGGAGACAGGACAGCTAAGGTGCAAGTTGGAGCCTACTCCAGTTGAGCAGAATCCTCTTTTTTAGGATAAAGATGTTAGAAGATATCGACGGCTTATTGACAAGTTGATCTACCTGACTATAATGAGACCTAACATTTCTTATGTTGTTGGTGTTTTGAGTCAATTTATGCAAGCGCCACTGGAGGTACACTGGTTGGGTATAATGAGAGTTCTTGCATACATCAAACAAAATCCATGAAAGGGTTAATCTACTCTAAACATGAAGACTCTCATGTTATCACTTATTCTAATTCTAGATATGCATAAGATAAAGTAGAAAGGAAATCTACTTCAAGTTATTGCACTTATGTTGGAGGTAACATCGTCAACTAGAAAAGTAAAAAGTAAAATGTGGTGTCTAAATCCAGTGCTGAGGTAGAGTACAAGTCGATGTCACAAACTGCTATTGAACTAGTATGGATCAGGTGTCTTCTATCCAAGCTTGGGATGAAAGTCTCCCTACTTATGAACATGTATTATAACAACCAAGCAACAATCTACATTGCCAGCAATGATACTTTTCATGAGTACACCAAACATATAATGATAGACTACCATTTGTCTGGGTACGTTGTCTTTCAAACACTATTTGTACTCATTATACTCAATTTGCTCTAACAACGAACATACATCTTCATTAAGGCGTTGGGCACAAGAGTCTTCAAAGAACTTTGTAACAAGTTGAGGATGGTTGATTTACACTCCCCAACTTGAGGGTAAGTGTTAAGTGTAAACAGTAGTTGGGTAAACGAATCCATACTGGATCCATTTACTATGAATTGTGTATATAAAGATTATCTTGTAATGAAAGAAATGCTAATGATCTTTTATACCCTAATTTCAACTTGATATTTATCACATTAGTTTTTCAAATATAAAAAACAGCCTGCAGAAAAGGTGCATAATGGTCCTCTACAACCAATTGAGACACCTGTTACAATTGGTTGAATCAGTTCAAATAAAATTACATCTACTTTTTAAAATTAGGTTGCACCTATTTACTAATGAATATAACCAAGAAATTTTTTTTTCAAGAACTTATATAATCAGCATAAATTTGAAAATTAACTTATTGAACGTTTTGTAATGTCATATTTTAGCAACTTGTCCATAACCATCATAAAAGTATATAATGAGTACACATTATACAGCAAGGGATTCAACTTTGACAGATGTTGGCAAAATCCATCCATAAATGTTGAAAATCCAAATAGATGAAACAATATATGGGTTGTAAATTGATGATCATGTTCAGTATCTGCATCAGTTCATATTGAATTCTACCACCATGTCAACTGTAGCTTGACTTTCCAACATATTTGAAACTCATCAATCGGAAGGTTGAGTATTTTGCTCCAAAGTTGACAAAATTTCATCACTTCTTTCTGTTTTCACTCCAGCACTCTTTCCGTCCTTATTGCCAAGCTCCATTACTCCTCACCAGCAGTCCTCCAAATGTTGGGAAGCACACTTCCAACCACCAAATAAGCTGGATTTAGACAAGAAACTCCAACACTACAAGAATCATCCACCTTTTCATTTTTTCCTCTCCACAACATCTAATGTAGATTTTTTTTTTGGGCTGTTTTCTTAATCTTTAATTAAACATTGTCTTTAAGATTAGATCTAAGGTTTAATGCAAACCCATGTAGATCTACCATGTTATCATTAGACCTAGCATAGAAACATGTCATTCTATACTTGTGATATATGTTTTGCATTTTTAAAACTAGCATTAGATCTCGTAATGTTTGTTACAACTTTCCTCAAGTGTATCTTGATTTTCATAATTTTAGGTTTCGTTTGTTTTCTCAACTTCAACTTCAACTCTAATTCTACACAAACTCTTATATGTTATCATCATTGCACAAACTCCTATACATAAATTTTTAACTCATAATTTACTATATAACTCTATTATTATTTACGAAATTATTTTCAACTTCAACTCTTCACAATTATTAAGGCTAAAACTAGATAAACAAATGAAACCTTAGCCTATTTCTAAGAACTTAATGGATTCACTAGATTTCCATTGACACAAAAATCTGCTATGAATTATCATTGTACCACTACATTATTCATCCAATATCCATATTCTAAAAGTACTGAACAAGCACCAACAATCAATCAGAAATGTACCAAAATCTTAATAAATGGACGCCAGAAAAACTTAAAAGCAACAGGACAATGCAGATAATATTCATGCATTAACCATATAAACATTTAACTAATCTAAAATTTATGCTTGATGGACAAGTGAACAACCAACTTATACCTCACGAGCTGCATCCATACTCAATCGGCGGAGATCGGCATCGGTTCCTGTAACTGTTGATCCTCCACGAGCAGCAGGAGTTTTCTTCTTAGCCGAAGAACTTGTTCCAGTTGTCTTTGGGGCAGCACGAACATAACTAAAGCCTAAACCACGTCCAGACGGGTCCCCAACACCCGTGATTTCCAAGCGTTCAATATTCTCCCGATTCTAGAATGGAATGTAATGCAGTAAACGGTTAGACAAAATGCTAGAAATAAACAACTATTTGAACTTTTTCAAGCCAAAATTCAATTGAGATTTGAGAACAATTCAAAAGAGGTAATAGATACTAAAAATGAAAAGGCATGAAAAGAGTAGGTCTGGCTGGTGTGAATATGCAATCTAATATAAGCAAAAAGAAAGACCAAATCATGACAATATATTTGTGAAAATACAACGAATAGGTAGAAGTGGATTGATATTAGCAATGACAATGTCTTTATATGTAGAGACTATAAAAACACGAATATCAAAATACTAGTAATGTAAGACTAAACCTTTTACACACATGGTCCTAATATTTTATCTACTCTACAATATCAATTTCAAATATTGTACAAAAACATAGTGCAAAAAGAGAACAAATAATAAATTCAGACAATAACTTTAATTAATCGAATTTAAGAAAGTAATAAAATAAATATTAAAAAAATCATGAAATAAGTGGAACTTAGGGTAATCTCTCTCCTACATGTTGAATTCGCCCTCTCAAGTTGTTTATGATGTTATTGTCTATGTTAGCGTACTTGATAAGAATAATATTAGATTGTGTTAAATGGATTGGGGAAACTAAAAAAATCTTCACCACAATTGAAATCCATGGTATGTAGCCTCCATGGTTAGAATTTTCACCTACTTCAGGAGTTCCCAGTGATTGTGAGCAAATTTTGCAATGTATGACCTATTTTCATTCATGCTCTCCATTAAGCCAGACAAGCTTCTAAAATGCCAAATAGGGACCCAATTTCTCTATGCTCTTTCAAGCATATACTGAATGAAAAACTTTACCAAAATAAAATCCAAATGCCTAAAGATAAAAAAATCGAGTATCTAAAAAATACAAAAGTTACAAAAACACGCAATTGAGGAAAATGTAATTTTAATTTATATGTGTCATGGGGAGCAAGGTTATGTGCGTTGGATGGTATCCAAGCAGGAAAGATTTATGGCACAACAGGACTGATGCATAAATGGGGTGTCTAGGGAAAAAATCTGATTCTTCTAGTTGTGAGTAAGATAACAGTGATACAACACTATTTTTTTCCTTTAAATGACAATGAAGAAAGTTTATTTAAAACTAGAAATGAGGAAACAAAAGTACAAAAATCATGAAATATCCATCAAGCTGATAGATGTAACAATAAAAAAGATTCCGAAATGAAAATGCCAAAAAAAAGTGAAACAAAAAACACCAGAAGTAGATGCTAGAAGTAATGACAACTGACAAGTAAGTGGATATGAACAGTTACATGAAAATTATGTAAGTGATCCTCTTTTTGCAATTCTTAACTCTTAACTTGGCTGCCTTATGGTTGCAACAAGAGTTGGAATAAATATTATGCTAGTTTGCAACAAGTTTTTCACACATAAATATAACATAACATGCATTGCCTTTGATTTTAGCTTTTGTGGTGTTTTATTCTTTGCTTCAGTATCTACTATTAGTTTGCAAAAAAGCCTTTATATATTAGGGTTTACAAAAAAAGAATCTAGATAAAAATAATGTCTTTAAATATAAACATGTTTAATACACTATACATGATATTATGTGCTCTTTTTTAGATGTCATCATACCTAACTTGTATCCAATGGTATCAGTACTAAGTACAACTGGTCCATAGCCTAGTAACATAGCTAACTGCAAATGAGACCTTCCTTACATAGTGAAAAGGATAGAAATTCATGCAATGCCAATCTTAAATAAAAAATAATATATCTACAAATATAAACATGTAAACATTACAATATACATGATATTATGTGCAACTTTTTAGATGTTACCATACTAACCCATATCCAATAGTATTGTTCATATCAGTACTATGTACCAAAAGTCAGCTTAGTAACATAGCTGACTGCAAATGAGATCTTCCATATAGAGTGAAAAGGATAAAAAATTCATGCAATGCCAATCTTAAATATATTAAACAATATTTGTATGAAATATACTGAACACAACACATATCATATACATCTCAAAATGAATTGGTAGAGAGAGAGCAAAACACAATATTATAAAGTCTAAGTTCAATCACATCCCTACCGATGTAAAACTTTTATAATCTTAAACTCTCCTACACTTCTGCTGCCCTCTTTTTAAATTACAAGTGTCTTATTGGCAATGTATATAAACCAAACTTTGATATCATGTTAAAGTTCATCCCAAAATCAATTAATAGTGAGAGAATAAAGTACGATACTATAAGGTCAAAATTCAACTGCATTCAACCATAGTAACTTTTGCCAGAACTTGTATCCTATTTCTATTTCTATTTTCACTCCATCCAATAAAATAATAATTAACAATCAAGTTTCTCAAGGGAAAAAATTATACCAATTCCCAGACTTGTCTTCCAACTTCTACTAGCCAGCAGGTTTCTATCTTGCTCATAAATTTTCATTCAAGCAAATATTACTGGATTTGCCCATGGAGGTGATGATTTTCCATTCAAAGAAACATGAATGTTCATATCACCCTGGGATGTTAGGGTAAAATAACATTATTAGAGATCTGGAATGTTTAATGTGCCTTGGAATGTTCATATCACCCTTGAAAGAAACATGAATGTTAGATGTGCCTGTGGCTGGGTGACACTTTACTCTCGCTCTCTCCCACGTTCACACTCCCATCCATTTTGGTTCTTCCCCCCAGAGATGGCTTGCTTTTTTTTCCTTTATCAGATTTTATTGAATTTTCAGAGTTAAATGCAACTCAAAACAGATGTTACAGACCAAAACTGTCTATACTGAAGAGGACAGAGAATCAAACCTGATGTGTACAGGCAATGAAGTTGCTGCTGAGGTTCCATGGAGTTATCTGAAGCTCTCTTTCAATGTGTGATGCAGCAGCCAAAGCAATGGCTTCATCAGGAAGTCTGTTCATTGCAGCAGAAAGGCCCACAGGGTGTGTAAGGTTTTTAATGCCTAAAGATTTTAGGCGATGAAGGCCAGCCTGCATGCCTTCATAAGAACACACCTAAAGGACGGAAGCATTTGTCAATACATATGCACAAAACCATATAACCTCATGTTGTCATTCAAATTTAGAACCCAATCAGTGCAAGCATAAACCCTTCGCATTATGTACATCACTATTATAAAACACCATTCAGACAAATATTATGGATATTGCACAGTTATCAAGCCAAATGCCTAGGTTGTGTGATAAGTGGCTAGACATTTACACATTTCACCTTATTTTGTTTTAATTGGATTTTACCTGATCACATATTGAACACCCATATATTTTTAAATGTTAATTTCTTTGCATTAGAACTTAAATATTTTTATAATGTTTAGATGTTAATGCATGTGACGGAAAGACTTAACACAACAGTAAGATTACCCCAATGTGACCTAGAGGTCATGGGTTCAAATCCCCAAAAACAATCTTTTCATTTATGAAGACAATGCTGCATACAATTGGACTCCCAGACACCACATTGGTGAGATTCATGTATGTATATGCTATTACGATGCTAATCTTATTTTCATTTTATTATTTTATTATTTGTTGTATTTTAGTGTTAATGAGGATGTTGGAACAAAAGAATTGGTGAAAGTGGGATTGTCACTTTAGCAAATATAATGGTCTCTCTATATATAAAGGCTACATAAGTGAGACAAACATAACTTAACCAATGTGGGACTAACCCATGATACAAAAATAATCCTAATACACTACTTCTGTGACACTCCCTCTCAAGTTGGAGTATCCTACTTGTAAAAGATTCATACATAAATAATTTATAGCAAATTAAACAAAAAATACATAAAAAACGGAAATTAACTAAAATAGATGTTATAACAAAAGTAGCAACATCAATACGTAGCAATGTTGTGCAAAAAATGGACAAAAACTATTTAACCACACTTTAATAGGTGTAAATATTGATTCATTGTTCACATCATTGGACACAACTAATATACGAATACCTACACATACTAAGATATTTACACACATGGATGAATTTTACATCACAATGGATTACATACAGAATAAGCTACAAATCCCACTTACATTTTCAGGTATCACCATCTTCCTCAATTCTTCCTCGTTACAAATGCGAAAATTACGTCTCATTACCCAGAATAAATGTCCTTTTGAGTCCCTCTGGAGAGTGTTCACATAAAGCTTAATATTCAGGTAAATGGAAAATGTTGGAAAAAAACTGACATTATCAAAATAGAACCGACAATCATATTTCTGCAACAACATGATAGAAACATAATAATGAACCTCAAAAATCACTCTACCTGCGGATCAGCACAAGTTTTCATCCTCTTCCGAATAAAAGTTTCCCCTAAATTAGAAAACTGAGATGATAGTTCATCAGCTTGAATGAAGGGAAGGAAGCCAGGCTTTTCTTTGGCACGAAATTCACGATGCACATACACCATTAATCTGTTCAATAAATAGTTTTGGACACTTTTTGCCCCTGACGACATTACTTCCATGTGAGGTTCCTGAAAATAACAAGAAACCAGATATTTGGCAGTAAAGAAATTAGCTAGCCCTTGACAACTGATTGGAGATGAATAAAAAACATCCTTGAATATGACAATGAAGAGGTATCGAGTAAGCATTGGTGCAATGGTAAGGTTGTTGCATTGTGACATAGAATTCATAGGTTAAGATCTCAGGAAATAATTTCTCCACATATGAAGGCAAGGTTGCATACAATTGAACTTTCTAAACCCCAATCAATGTAAACCTCTTGCACCCAATTTTCCTTGAATATGACAACGCCACAAGAAAAATTATCAATATGTCACCTAGTAGACATGAAATATCATGATCTGAGATAGAACCATAAAATCTAGCACAGTTCATACATGCGCAATACATTCGAGATATGATATGATTCTTCTTTGATATCAATTAATAAATGAGCATGGCAATTAGATTTATTCGGTAAGTTACAAAAATAATTTAAAAACATACCTAACGTCTAGCTCTTATAGAGATGATTTTCAAAGATTGGCATGAAGAAGGCCATTATCAAAATTTGAAATGATTGAACAAATACAAGAACCAAAAATGTCATGGGAAATAGGAGCTTGTAAAGGACGTAAACTGGGGCTGAAATAGAATAATAAAAGTCCAATGTACAGCAGCAATAACAACAAAATCCATTGCTTTAATGCCACTAATGTGAGGTTGGCCACATGCATCATTTCTTTCCATTTTTACCATTCATCACTAAATCTTTGATTAAATTATATAATTTTAATTTATTTTCATTATTTCTAACCAAGTAAGTTTTGGTCTTCATTCTTTTAGTTTCACGTAAATTAATCAATTCTCCTTAGAGGTTCATCAATCAGTAATCTATGAATATGACTAAACCATCTAAAATGACATTCTGCATAAGTGCAATCATTTCTGGTGAAATTATTCCTTAACACATCTCTTATACTATTACGGTATTACCCTGGTCAACCTTCACATTCTCATTCATATTACAATAACTCTGCAAAGATTCAAAATTCATTGGTGGAATTCCTACTCTCTGCAAGGACTAGCCAATGAAGACTATTCACCAATATGAATCATGAATTCATGGATGTAAATATAAATACTGAATTATAGATGGCATAAGACTGGTATTCATCCAACTATACTTTATTTGTCTAGCTACATGAATTATAGGCTATTCTTCATAACGCTAAGCTATAAAATATAATCATATGCAAAAAGTTCGTGATGTAGAAATGCACATGTTAAAATGTATGAGTGATAATACTACAAGGGATAAGTTAAAAAATGATTTTATTAGAAATAGAGTCAGAATTGTAACAATTAAAAATAAGATAACAGAAAATCAGCTTAAATGATTTGGTCACATTCTAAAGAGACGAAAGAATTTACTAATCAGCAAAGGAAATAATTAGCACAGAAAAAACTAAAAGAAGTAAAGCAAAGACTAAAATTGTTTTGTTAGGAATTATGAAAAATGATTTAAATTAATGTAATTTAATTGAAGATTTGACAATAATTAGAAATATTTGTGTTGGAACACAAGAAATAGGGTGGAAATTGACTTATTTCACTGAGATAACATAAGGCCTCTATTTATAAAAGCAACAAAGAGTAAGCAAACACACCTATTTATAAGTAATGTGAGACTAAACTCAAAACAAATAATACTACTTGGGATCTATACGAGGATCCATTTATTCATACACTTCAACACTCTCCCCCAAACTAGAACATCCAACTTATAACAAATTCATACATAGCAAACTAAATAAAGAATACGTAACAAACAAATACTAATTAAAAGTAGTAGCAATATTGTGCAAATAAAAAAATGGTCAAACATTAGTTGACCACATTTTAACAAGTGTACACACAATTTTGTAGTTGGCATCATTAGACACAATTAATATATAAATACCTACACATACTAAGAAACTTACACAAATGCGCTCCTACAAATACTAGTACAAATATCATCAATTATTCAATCATTAGATTGTTTTGATATCTTGTTATAGACAATGAGCAGGAATTAGGCTCTAATACCATATTGAAACACAAGAAATAGGGTGGATGTTGATTTATTTTGCTAGGATAACATAAGGCCTCTATTTATAAAGGCTACAAAAAGTGACCAAACACATCATGAGCAATATAGAACTAAACTCACATACAACACATAATACTACTTGGGATCCATATAAGGATCCATTCATTCATAAACTTTAACAACTTAAAAGAAAAAACTAAAAGAAAGAACACTTTAAGATAAGATAAGATAAGATAAGGGAATCAACTTAGTTTGGTCATATCCTTAAGAGACCAAAGAATACATCAATTAGGAAAAGTGAATTAATTAATGAAGAAAAAACTAAAACAGGTAGAGAAAAAACTAAAATTACTTGGTTAGAAATTGTAATAAAGATTTAAATTTATGTAGTTTAATCAAATACTTGACAATAAATAAAAATACTTGAAAGAAAACAATTTCTATGGCTCATCCCATATTGTGGGATTATAGTTTGGATTGTTGTTATTATTCAAATGGTGCTTTATTGCAAAAATATTAAGAAACATAAGTATTATATTAAATGTCAATCTTGTATTTTGGGTAAGCAGTTTTGTGCTTCTTACCCTAGTCATCAATTGTTATCTACTGTTCCTCCTTTTGATTTAGTTGATTGCAATATTTGGCACCTTATATGGGTCACGTCTGTTAATGGTCATCATAATTATATTGTCTTTGTTAATAATTTCTCATGAGTCTCATGGATTTACTTGTTAAAAGATCATCAACATGTGTTTGATATAATCCACAGTTATTTCAATGAAATTCAAACTCAGTTTGCTTCCACTCTCATGCGGCTAGTGAGCTAATGTGGCTCAAATCACTTCTTTCTAAGTTGGGTGTCTAGGTTCCTACACTAATGATTATCCATTGTGACAATCAAACAATTATTTACATTGGCAGTATAACACTTTTCATGAAAGGACTAAACATATTAAGATTGATTATCACTACATTCGTGAATTGATTGAGCAAGGGATTATATGTACTCCATACACTAGATCAAATTGCAGATATGTTTACTAAGAGTCTTAGCATAGGAGTGTTTAATCACTTTTACAACAAACTGAGCATGTATGATATATACTTCCTAGCTTGAGGGGGAGTGTTGAATAAAGTGAACCAAAAGTGGGTTAGGATCCATTTACCCATTTAAAGTATTGTGTATATATATTGTACATCCTTGTCATTAGTAAATAACACACACTATTTTCAACAATCTAACCATACAAATCTCAATAATACTAACTTTTTATGAATGGTCATACTTTACAATCTATCATTCTAAGCCATAAATTATAGAAAAACTCATATCAACTTTATAAATTTTTCTTTTCATTTTAAGAGCATCATTCTATCACATAATGCTCCAAAAGCATTTTTCTTCACTTCATTTAACCTACTTTGATTATATGATTAGCATCCTTTATAATATCACCATTACTACCTATACAGATACAAAGTATTTAAAAGTATTACTTTTATTAATCTTATGGTCATCACTATGAATCTTATGGTCATATATTCAAAAAGCTTGACCTACTTAATGTAAATTCTTTGGACTCTAAATTTCTCTCCATAATTCTTATTTAGAACTAATTCCTAACTTGTCTTGATTAGCAACTATTCAGAAATAACATACACACCGTATTTCTCTTTGAATTTTCTTAGATATTTCATTCATAAATATAGACTTAAAGAAGACTCTCAGCATAAACCTATATCTATCACAAATTCTTTAGTTTCTCTTCCTGTAGCTCCTTGAATGAAAGACTAAAGCTCCAAAATCGTGAATTGTTATTTAAATCTCTAGTAATTTTAAACCAATAAAACTGTGAGAAACTGAAATCAAAGCAGATAAATGTGCCAACATACAAATCAATGTGAAAAATATGGTATGCTGGTATCTTAACACCCAAATAACAAGGCC
Source organism: Amphibolis antarctica (assembly GCA_024699675.1). Classification (NCBI taxonomy): domain Eukaryota; kingdom Viridiplantae; phylum Streptophyta; class Magnoliopsida; order Alismatales; family Cymodoceaceae; genus Amphibolis; species Amphibolis antarctica. The sequence continues at coordinate 32,067 of JAMKPZ010002255.1, forward strand.
ACAGAAAAGCACACAGATTCACTAGTATGGAAAATTTGTTTTTTGTTTGTTGCAAGAAAAGTGATCTCCCTCGGCTGTAAGAAAAAGGATGTAGACAAACAATATAATAGGCAAGAGAAAAGAGGCCACTGTGCTTGACTTAAGAAAGTCAAGTGAAATATTGGCTTCTTAATTTATTAAAATGCTTTAGATACATTCAGGAAAAAAGAATATTTTGGTAATAAAACGTGAAATGTGCTGAAATTCCAAAAAAAATCCAAGTAGCATTAAGAATGATGCTATGAAAGAATATCAACCTGTTGTCCAGCTACATATATTTTATCAATACGCCTTAAAGATAGCATCCCTTTGGCAGAACGAACTAACAAATAATCAGTTTTAGGCAACTCATGTGGGAAAACAGGTGCACGGTACATGTTTGTTTCAAGACTTGACTGGCTGCAACCAGCACCTATGTCTCCAAGGAAAGGGGTTTTATCTGTTTGTTCAAGTGCAATAACAGTCCCTGGACCAACACTTCGCAATGTTGAAGTAGTCTGATCACCAGGTGCTAGCTTCTGATAATAGGTACAAAGCTTAGCACCCATACCAGGATTTCCTAGTAGCAATGGTCTCTCCTCACAATACCTGGCCATGAATAACAAAATTCTAAGTTGAGTCCAAAAATATTAAGAAATATGACAAAAAACGATACAGCAGAAAAAGGCATACAAAGAAATAACAGAACGATTTTTGAGCAGTGAAGAAATAACAAAACTTCAAGGCAAATAGAAGACAATAAAAACTAGACTTCTTTCACAAGTTTGGAAGGGAGACATCAGCTCCTTAAAATTTTTGAGAGCTTTAATCTAAGTTTTAATAAAAATTGCAAGGGCAGATAACTTGGTAGATAGATGCCAACAGCAGTATGGCAGCTCAAATGGCTTGAAAAGAATGGAAGAATTTTCATGGTTGAAGTTCCAACAAAATCAAACGTAACAAGAACAGTTCTAAAGTAGTTGGAAGAAAATCATTCTATTTAATGGAATCTTGATGTGGAAAATAACATGGTCATCGTCACTACAGCTCAAAAAGTAAACAAATATTTTCAAAGAACTACAATGATAACCATGATGATACAGTTGAAACACAAGAAATAGGTGAAAATTGTAAATAATTGATAAATAAACAAAAATTTTATATAGAGAGATTACATAAAAGAGACAAACATAACTCTAACAATATAGGACTAAACCTACTTAAAATACATAACACATTTAAGATTCATTTATTCATAAATTTGGATTTTACCTTACTAAAACCAATTAGTCAGTAGGAAAGAGTTTTTACAAGTGATATAAGTATCTCAGTTTCACTCATAATTTTCAATGTAAGACTACTTTTCCCAACACGCTCCTATACTTATGAGTCTCTCATTAGAATATTCTACATAATGTCGTACATGTAACATGCATGAACTAACTTTGATACTATGTGAATTTTATCTTATTAAAATCAATTAGTTAATAGGAAATGACTCACAAGTAATATAAGTGTCTTAGTTTTACTCATTACTTGCAATGTAGAACTACTTTTCCCAACATATTTTACACTTTCTCTCAAATTGAAGCATCCATCTTGCAAAAATTAATTTATTAAACATGTCATAGTTCAACATTTCATGCTTCTACATTTCCTTTCATTATGTGTGTGTGTTGTATGAATTGGTGGCATTTATTCTCATTACTAAATTTTACTTTCATTAGCATGTACTATATAATAGGATATGGATAGTATGAATAATACAAAGGTTAAAGGAAGACATTATATAACTTAGAATGTAAAGGCCAATGAAATAATTTTAAACTTCTTAATGAGATGATCAATGAAAGTAATGCAAAAACAAATGAAGCAAAAATAAGACTAGAAACGTGAAAAAAGAGTAATCATTTCTGGTGAAATTATTCCTTAACACATCTCTTATACTATTACGGTATTACCCTGGTCAACCTTCACATTCTCATTCATATTACAATAACTCTGCAAAGATTCAAAATTCATTGGTGGAATTCCTACTCTCTGCAAGGACTAGCCAATGAAGACTATTCACCAATATGAATCATGAATTCATGGATGTAAATATAAATACTGAATTATAGATGGCATAAGACTGGTATTCATCCAACTATACTTTATTTGTCTAGCTACATGAATTATAGGCTATTCTTCATAACGCTAAGCTATAAAATATAATCATATGCAAAAAGTTCGTGATGTAGAAATGCACATGTTAAAATGTACGAGTGATAATACTACAAGGGATAAGTTAAAAAATGATTTTATTAGAAATAGAGTCAGAATTTCTACATCACAAACTTTTTGCATATGATTATATTTTATAGCTTAGCATTATGAAACCAAATCACCATGACTTCCTAAAGGTGTGACTCCATATTAAGGGCCAATCTAATGGCTGCCAATACAATATACCCATCAAAAACACTCTTTTCACCTTAAACCTTGCTTAAAGAGCTTCTCTTGTACAATGTACCTTCTCTTGTCATACATTGTCAAAACTTACACAAATAATCCCTAAACCCTATCTTGGTTATGTTAGAATCTGAGTGCTATCACTACACTAAAAGTTTGAACTGATAGCAAGAACTTAACACCTCCTTATAAGTAGTCAGCAACATCATGCAATCATTCAAGTATGACTTGGCTCACCACTTCAGGTGTAACTCGGCCTTAACTTGGTCTCCACCACTTATGACCTCTGTCACAAGCAGGTGATTGCTAGACTCATGACTTGACCCATCTACCCTCCAACATAATCAGTCTATTGCCACAATTGACCATGACTTAGCACATCACTAGCCCATCGCCATAATTACCTAACAATTCCCCTAAGCATACACCCACTAGGACTCAAACCTATAACCTCTAACTCTAATACCACTTGTTAGTATTAGGCACAACTACTACACCAAAAGTTCAAATTAATAGTAAGGACTTAATGCTTCCTTATAAATAGTTAATAACACCACAAAATCATTCGAGCATGACTTGGCTTTGCTATTAAGGAAGCGTGAAGGTGGACGCACTTAGTTGGAAAACCACCAAAAAAAATTCTTGTCATTTATTTCTACTATTAATATTGTATCAAACTGATAATAACTTTAATAACTCACTATTCACTCTCCCTTTAGTGAACGATACAATCCTAGCACCCACTTCTACTCAAGTAGGTTTAACCCCACCCCTCCCCACAAGATGAAGAGCTTGCCCTTGGTGACTACTACATCTTGTAGAGATTTGAAGTGGATTGGAGTAGATAATTGGTGGAAGAGAGTATAAAAGGAGACTTAGGAAATACCAAGTTTATAGGAGAATTAAATGCCATTAGCCATCACAACCTCAAACTCCATCTATTTACATACTAACATTAGCAAAATTGCATGAAAATCCCTCAAATCATAAGGACAACTCAAGCATCTTTGCTATATACCCTATTTGTTGGTTGACCACACATGAAAATTCCAAGCCCTATCCTCATGCACATCACCCACACCAAGTGGAGAAGATGATGCCAACAACTCCAACATCACCTACAACACCCTAACCTCATCAAAATAGTCCCAATCCACATGAAAATCAAGGTTCTACAATAATTCTATGTCTCCCTCAATGGGTACCAAACATTGAATGATCCCAATTTACACCATTTAACGCTGAGACAAAAGTTAATGCCTGCATAAAAGGGATGAGAGTGTACCCTAAGTTGTCATAGACATAACTACAAAAGCTAGCGTACCATACACAACTCAATTCAACTCTACACATTCAATCCAATTGACCCATTTGATATGGCCTGCCACCTCATTTGTTGTCAATTTGATAAGCAGTTAATCTAAACTGTCATCATCAACCCAACCTTTGGACTCCTTTTTCCACTTGCTATAGCAACTGCTTTAACAGCCAAGACCACCATGGATCAATGACAGGCACATAATGCCTTCTTCCACAACCTGCAAACCACTGCTCTAATAACCTTGCCACACTCCATTAACCATAAGGATGCCCTACTATTGGGAAGTGGGAACCCCCTACTGTCATTTCAACAATGAGCTTTAAGTCTTCAATACATAGCTCCACTTTTTTGGGACGTACCAACCTCTAATGGAAACACCATGTTTGCAACATCTACAATCCCCTATTAACCCAATTAAAGCAAAAGTATTTGCCCAGCATGCTTAACAACATCCTGATTGCATTGAAGCCCCATATGAATAAGGGAATCCTTAATAGGGCAACCACCATTCTGAAGACTAACTGCCATTAGTTTTAAACTCCAATCTGTGACGTGAATATACACTGTTCACTATGTCATCTGCCATCAGTAGAAGTTCCACTTGTCACATCTGAGAGGGTAGGCCTTGATAGTTCCTTATTTTAATCAAACTTTGTTCACCACCAAACCATCAAGGTGATCCAAAGTGTCATCATTGTGGCAAGGTGGGCCAAAATGTCGGGACAAATTTGACATGCCTGCCTGGCAAGAGTTTCAACAGAGTCTACAAAGCCTAATGACTCAACCTCAGCAACAAAGGGATCCTCGACTATGACTATCTCACACGCAAACTATGATCGGCTCATGCAGTTACAGGCCCCCAACTCTTTTGCCATGGCTGCCTTAACGTCCACCTCAGGTATGGGAATGGTTGTGGTAGATAGGGAGGATAGTTCCTGTATTGTAGACTCAAGGGCGTCCCAACACATTGAGGTTGACTGCCATTACATCCGGAATTTGGTGATTAAAGGAATTATCTGCACACCATATACTCTCTCTTCATAAGAAATTGCTGATGTTCTCACAAAAGGATTGAGTCATAGTGTGTTTAACTCCATTTGTAACAAGCTGGGTATAACTAATATCTATCTTCCAACTTGAAAGGGAGTGTGAGTAAATGGGTATTACATGTGCTTAATGGGGATCCGATTAAGGATTCATTTAGCTACCCTACATATATGTGTAATACTCCATTATGTGAATAATAATCCAATATTTTTACATTAATCAACAAAGAAGATAGATAAGAGAGAGTTGCTTTACTAATAAAGCATAAAACCTAAATATAAAAAGGCTTCACAAAAAAGATAAAAATATAATAAACAATATAGGACCAAACCCACACCTTACAACATAAAACTCTAGTATTAACTCTCATGGTAGTCATAACTGGGTACATAAATAACAGGGAAACTATGGTCAAAAAAAAAGTCAAAGTAGATGGCAAACACTACAAATTTAAAGTCAAAGTAAAAAATTTAAAGCTTTTATATAGAAAATATCACTTACTCCACCATGCAAACATGTCCATCTTTAACTGAAAGATCTGATTTCTTTTTGAAAGCCCCGGGAGGGTTAACAGGCTTGTTCTCATCAGGCAACTTTTGAGCCATAGGCCAACAAAAAATTTTAGTACGCAGGAGATAAAGAATAGAATTTGGAAGAACATTCTGGGAGGCCAAAGTCTTGTCATCGTCAAGCTTCTTTCCCATATAGAACATTTCTATTTTCTCCTCTAATCCAAAATCTGTACACAGAAATAAGTTTCTTTATAACAAAATCTGATTTCATTGTCAGAAATTTTGTTACCACGTGAATCATTGATGACAAGAGCAAACATAGAAGATAACCAACCATAAATTATCTATCATGATAAAATGTTTGATCAAACCTAGCTTCTTCGAAGCTTTCACTAAAACTGATGACACAGTCTCCTCGGCAGCAACACGAAGCAGTGTCAACTTTCCTCCCAAAGTTTTCAAGATAATTTTAAACAGTCCACGGGTACAGGGTTCCTCCTGTAACTTGACTGACACTTTATTGTCACGAGGATACCATAGTGCTTTTGGTCTATGAAAATTAGCTACCTCCTTGCTGAGGAAAAAAAGAAATTTATGACCCCAGGCAAAGCAAAAAAGTTTAACAGAAACATAAAGAAACTTAAAAATTCCATGCCTAGAAGAATCAACATTGAAGAGAAAGAAATACAATTCAAAATGAAAGACCTGTAGAAACTAGTTTATTACATGAAAAATATTCTTTAAAGAGAGATAAGCAACAATTAGAAGTTTAGTCACCGAAAATGCCACATCAATCAGAAAGTATTTGTAACAATTTTTCATGTTGTAACAAGTAGATACAACTTTCTGCAGACTTTCCTTCAACAAAAATAACAAAGATGAAAGAAGAAATTTTAATCCTTCAAGGATCATTAAGATAACCGTTGTGTACCACAAATCACAAGTCATCATAGAAAGTATGAATAATAAAGATAAAAAAAGCTTTCCATGTGAGTAATCATGTATTTATACAAATATTATTAAAGAGTCAGGGTAAAATCTTCCAAAGTGGGGAAGAAGCATGTTGTAATGCCACCACTGAGCACAATAATGGTTTCTTAAAATACAAGAACACGTTGTTGGAAAGTTGACACAAGCAAGAAATTATAGAAAGCAAATATAATTGACAAAATTAAAATCAAATGTCAACACTAAAAAGCAGAATATTGCTCAGAAGAAGAAGATAATAAATCCATGTTTTAATGTCACCACTGACCACAATAATGGTTTCTTAAAATACAAGAACAAGTTGTTGGAAAGTTGACACAAGTAAGAAATTATAGAAAGCAAATATAATTAACAAAATTAAAATCAAATGTCAAGACTAAAAAGCATAATATTGCTCAGAAGAAGAAGATAATAAATCCAAAAGAAAATAATATTTCTGAATCATAAAACTAAGGATGCATTTGGGAAGAAGTAAATTCTGCTCACATATTTTGATGCATTTAACAAAAATTTCTAATGTTTTATGCAGAGAGAAGCAAAATTTTTCTGCTTCTTTGAATCCTTTCATCAGAATTCATTAGAGTTGAATCCACTCCACTTGCCAAATGCACCTTAAGTTTCAGGTATGAGAATAAATGATATTTGGTAGTTCTTGAAAGTGTGGCTTAAAATGCAAAGGTAATTCAAGTATTAGAATAAAGTGTGAGAAATCAAAAATCAACACAGTAACAGAAAATGCACTCATACATGCTTAATTTCGGTTTCATGGTCTGCAATCTCAAAGCAGGTGCGGAATGCATGACTTTGAGGCCATAAATTGACCGTTTCTTGGCACTGGCCTTTAGTTGTTGGGAGTTCTTCCTGTTGGAGTAATACTTATCGTTAGAAATATTAAATCTTCCAGCAGATGCCCCACAAGAACTAGAATGATCCAAAGATTCCCCAGGAGATGGCTTGGGGAAACGACTGATTATCGTAGCACCAGAATGAGATTGCAGATCACCCAGATAATTGTCATCTAAAAGCTCAAATAACATTTGATCATCTTGAAGATCAAATATTAGCTTTGGCTTTGGAAAAGATTTGATGGGGTCCCAGATAATATGATTCAACCAGGAACCGTCAGCCAAATTCTTGTTTTGTGATGATATTTTACTGAACCTCTGCATAACTCTCATTTCATTGAATTTCCCGTTTCCAGTTTTCCGTTGCATTTCTGCGTCATCTAAACTATCATTTCCCAAGCTAGATTCCAATCGCAGCATTTGAGGATGATGACTTTTCTCAAAGGACAAAAGAACAGCTGACTCTTTAGCAAACTTTGAATCAAATGCCTCTGCACTGCGATGATCATTACTCAGACCATTGGATTCAATCTCTACAACCTGTCCTGTACTAGGTACATTCCACCCATCTGCCTCCACATCAACAAAGCCTTCTGTGTCTGACCCAGAGATTAAAAAATTTTCAGTGGGTCCACTACTATGTGGGGGTGAATTTCCCCAGACAATATCATTTTCCCAATTCTGCTGATCAAGAGGATAAAATTTAGGAGACAAGGGTGACATCCAATCAGCAGATGTATCTACTGTGATAGCCTCTTTCATTGGTTCTGCAGGAAAACATGTGTCGTTTCTTTGGCCATGGAAAACAGAGGTGGTTGTTTCTGCATCACTTTCACTTGGTTGCATCTGCCTATCTTGCAACAAACTAAGACTTGTGGTGAGCAGTAGATCATAATGAGAGCTTTTCATATAATTGGCCTCATCCTCTTCTATACTGTAAGTAAGGTTCATGCTTTTGGCAAAATCTAAAAGCATTTGCAAACTTGTTTGAGAACAATACACAATATTTCTCAAAAGTAACATAATTTTTGTAGCTCATTACCAAAAATCTCATCCTAATAACCCATGAAATATTTCAGGGCAGCAATGAAAACAAACATGGAAATAATAATAACGAGAGAAAAAATTGCACCAGATCAACTTTGCATGGGAAGCTACTGGAAATTTGCAAAGACGTTTCTTACAGAAAGCATCCAACATCTATTTTACAAAAGAAAATTTATATTACATTAACAGTTATTTCATTGCATTAAATCCCACTTTGTGGCAATGGCAACATGAATCATTTCTCTCTATTATTCTCATCAATCTATAGACACTAAGATTCTATTTTACAACATGCAATGTAGATGTTTTCCACTACTTCTAAACCATGCAATGTGTATATGTTACACAAAATAATAAAAAAATTTGGAATATTGTGTTTAGGTGCATTATTAATTATGTTCACCCTCTTGCAGATCAACTTTTTCCCAAAATTGGTTATCTTCCATTCACGTACAACTATTCAGAAAAGTACATTACATGTATCAAACAAAAGCAGGCCCAGATCTATAGCACAATACCATCCTTAAAAAGATATTTCTGCAATATATAAAGGAAATGGTACGATTTCTACTGTAGCATGCATCTTCATGTGCCATATACTACAATGAATCTCATGTACGATCAGCATTAGATGCATATAACAAAGATTTTGAAACAGGGACCCCACAATGGAACAAACTATGCATTCATTTGGTGCCATGGTACATGATTGAAACCTGAATATATTGGCATGGACCTGATATGCAACTTGCTAAATATTAATTCAATGGAAAACAGAAGTCTACACCTATAGACTTTGACATGTGATACATGACCAAGTGGCCTAACATCTTCTCTAATAATAAAAAATAAAAAGTATAAAAATTTCCAATGAAATCTTGTCAGCAATGTATATCTTTTCGGGCTGTGCTTCCTTATTTCAAAATAATCACATACCATCAGTTTTAGAAAGCCGAGGAGCATCTTTTCTCTCCCTCTTTTTCAAAGGCTCGTGCATGCCAAAAATCTCAGAAAAATGCAAGATGGCCATACCATCCTCAACACACAAAATAGGTAGAGAAATTCCACTTTCAGAATCATTATGCTCTTGGACGGTATCGGATTCCCCCTATCAAAATAGCTACAATGAATGACATGGGGAAATATGAAATATCACATAGTATGTACAATGTTGTTTCAAAAGCCCCAGTTACAACAATATTTCTAGTAAAAAGTATTGCTTTAAACCGTAAACACAGTTCAATGATTGATCTCCATTGGATGAGATGCCCAAGGTTGTCAATAAATTTTGCATAACAAATACAACACGAAGGATGGATGCTTTGAGCAATGTAAGAATTACCTTGAATAGTATACAGGATAATGTTACAAAAATTAAATACATTTGAAATGTTACATGTTATTAATCTACACCATGCTATCATATATCCAACTTCATAATTCATGTGTAGGCACACATACCACATGATTGCATTTTTCAAATTTCAGTTTCAGTTGTATTTGGTAGTGGAAGACACAAAACACATGCAAATTGCATGTCAATAAAATTCAAAGAAAATGATCAATTAATAGTAAAAAATTTATTAATAAATAAATTCATTAAATAAAATATAATCTATCTCTTTATATGTAATAAATATGTGTTTGGTAGAGGAAGACACATCACACGTGCAAATTGTATGTCAATAAAATTCAAAGAAAAGGTTGAATTAATACTAAATTTTATTTAATAAATAAATTCATTAAATAAAATATATTCTATCTCTTTGCATATAATAAACATGTACTAGTATTTAGAGATACACATATAATGTAATATATGAATGTACAATTATGAGAATTACTCTTTTAAATATTAACTTACATATAGAGATACTAATATTATTGAACATTAAATTTATACTTTGTTTGCATTTGGCTTGCATAAGATTTCATTGAACTTATCTCAAATTGTTCATCAAATTTGGAGGGGGTGATAGGGACCGCGGGTTGAACGGTCGTGTGGGCGGGAGAGGGTGAACCATGAACGGGTTGTGCGGCCGGTGAGGGAGACGGGCCGCCGAGTCTTGGATCGATTGCCAGGTCATTGGGTCGGCCGCCGAATTGCAGCGTCGAGTCCCAGGAAAAATCGTGTTGGTCAAACTAATGTCATTGACCGACACGAATAGTATTTTTTCGTGCCACGGGCCATGCCTGAGCTGGCCCATTGATGGTGTGGACTATGCCGACACAAAAATCGTGTCATGTCGAGCTAGCACGGCACGATTGACAAGTCTAACTAACTCCCTTCTACAAACATTGTGTAAGCTAATCCCACTTTAGATATAGCCTATGCTTCTGCTCCACCACACACCATTCAAATCTCTCAGGCTGACTATGATAAATATCTACTCTTTCATGCTTAACAAAATGAACTTGCTTCAGCTGTTCATGTGATTTTTTCTAATATATTTGCCTTATATACCTTTTCATCTGATTCTTAGGTTATAGATTCTAAGGTATCTAACTATATGTCTGGCAATTCCTCAATATTTCATAAATTACAACACATCTAATATTCAATCTATTTTGTTAGCTAACGTACGTAGTTGCTTGATTTCAAGCAAAGGCACTACACCTCTTTCCCAAACCACGAATTTTAAGAAAGTTATTTATATACCTCAATTTTCTATTAATTTATTGTCCATTAGTATTATTACCAAACAAATTTATTGTTCTATAACCTTTAATCCTATTCAGTATACTTTTCAAGATCTGCAAACAGGAAGGAAAATTAATTTGAGTCATGAATGTAGACAATGAATTTATATGCTTGTCAAAGATGATATTCCTCTTGGTCACCTGACAACATCAGGTGACTCTTATGAGTTGTGGTGTTGTCATCTTGGAAATCCCTCCTTTAGTAAGCTTAAGCATGCTCTTCTTAAAGTTTCCATCTATCCTTTTACATGTCAATCTTGTATCGTGGGTGAAGTAATTTCATGCTAGGAGTCATGAGTTGTTACCTATTAAAAAAATATTGAAGTTAGTTCATTATGATATTTAAAAGCTCTCTCAAGTCACAACTGCATTGAGTTTTTGTTATCATTTTGTCTTTGTTGACAATTCTTTTCAAGTGTCTTAACTATATTTGTTAAAAGATCATCAACACTTTACTCATGTATTAACTACTTTTCTTAATGAAATACAAAATTAGTTTAGCCTTACTCCAAAAATTCTTTAAAATGATCATGCTCTAGAATTTTCTCATTTTGATGTATTTTTATTTGTGAATAGTGTGGTATTTTACATCAAACTACATGTCTTTATACACCTCAACAAAATAAGGTTACGAAGCATAAGCAATGTCATATTCTTGATGTTGCTTACACTGTGACAATTGTGACAAATCACACATGACATTTATGGTCTAATGCCCTTTCTACATTCTATAATTTTATTAAATCACATACCTTCTAAATGACTAAACCCTTAGGAAGAGATATTCCTTTTCAGCAATTTTGTCCTAACTAGGAATTATTTCCTTTACCCTTGAGTGTTTAACTGCACAATCTTTATCAAAAATATGACTTTAAACTTTGATAAACTCTATTCCAAATCCATCAAGTGTCTTTGTTGATTACTCGTGAACTCAAAAGGGGTATTGTTGTTATCATCCTCCCTTTCAACGTTATTTTGTTTCTTCCGACATGGTTTTCTTAGATGATACTCCTTATTTCTCATCCTCCCACAAAAGTTGTTACCACCAATCCATTGCCTCAAATGCCAACAACTAATCCTACTATTCTTCCTTGTCAATCCCTATCATCTAATGTTGCACCACCTTACAGGTTTATCAACGTCATTAGCAACATTCAACACCTATCAAATCACATACCCATCCTCCCTCCTCTAAAGTTATCTACCACCCTCTCTTGATTTTCCCATTGTTCTTCACAAAGGTACATGCCTACCTACTCAACATTCTATTTCTCATTATCTTTCCTATAAATCTTTTGCCCCTACCTATCACACCTTCATTATGGTCATGTCCTCAAAATCTATTCCCAACAACTATGATGTTGTATTTACCCTTCCTCCATGGAAGATAGCCATGGATGTTGAAATGCAGGCTTTACATGTTCAAGGAACGTGACAACTTGTTTCTCACCCAATTGAGACTCCTATGGTTGGTAGTCGACGGGTATTTACCATTAAATGAAAGGTTGTTGGCTTTATCAATCAATATAAAGCAAGATTTTACGTAAACATATAAAGTGGATTGTGCTGAAACATTCTCGTTTATGATTAGCTTTAACTCTATCAGGGTAGAGATGTCAATGAGTCATGTCAAGCTGTCACAACCTGAATTTTTTGTTGGCCTAACACGAATAGTGTCGGGATAAGCTGTGTCAGGCCTTTCAACCAATGGCCCAAGCACAACCCATATGGCACGATTTATTTGGGCTCATTTTGGGCCAAGTCCGGTACAATTTAATTTTTAATTATTTTTATTTTATTAAAAATTAATGTATTAATATAATTTATAAATGCTAAAAATGGTTAAAATTGAGATTCAAACCTGCAACTATGTATTACTTATTAACAAACTAAACCACCAAGTTATATATAATGTATACAATTTTAAAAAAATATTAAAATAAATACAAAATTTAAAAAAAAATATAAAATTATTTTCAATTCATGCCATGTCAACCCACGTGTCATGTCGTATCAACACAAAAATGCAGAAGACCGATCCGGGCATAGTCCATCAAACCATGTCATGTCGGTCAATGACACGGTTTGACCATGCTAAGCATTGGCCCAATTGGCCACAGCCCAATTGACATCTTTATATCAGGGTTTTGCATTTATTGTCAACAGTGAATGGTTGCTTACTCAAATGTATGTTAACAATATCTTTTTCTATAGTGATTTATAAGAGACTGCTTAGATGGAGTAACCTTCAAGATATGTTGCTCAAAGAGAGACTCATGTTTGCCTATTAAAGAAAACTATTTATGATCTAAAACAAAGTCCACAAGCATGATTTACAAAACTTGACCTAACCATGCTTCCTCTTGGTTTTCACTAATCTTCATTAAGAACTCCATGGGCAAACGTACCATTTTCGAATCCAAATATTTCTTAGGAATTGAATTTTCTTATTAGAAAAAGAAGATGGTACTCTCCCAAAGAAAATATACTCTTGACCTGTCGAAGGAAACAAGTCTTTTAGGATGCAAGCCTAAACCTACACTAGGTGAACAAAATCCTCCCTATTGGAGTGATCCTTCAAAGTCACTTGAAGATATTGGGAGGTATCGTATATTAATGGAGAAACTAATCTTAGTGTTACTCAATCTGACATTACTTATGTTATTGAACACCTAAGTCAGTTCATGCGTGAACCAAAAATTATACACTGACAAGGTGCAATAAGGCCCCATTTGTGTCGATAAAATTCATGAAAATTGAATTGAAATAAATTCAATTTTCATAGATCACTTGTTTGTATAGAAGGAATTAAATTCAGTTCATTTCCATCAGTACTATTCATTCTTCAATTTAGGACAGAAATGAAGTGTGGGCCTATAGGATTTGAATCGTCTGGAATTTAGTCAATTTGAACTTCATCGCCTGCTTTCATTCGACTACAAGAATTTTTAATTTCATTCAATTCTGAAATGTGCACAAACACCTCCACACTAAATTCTTTTTAAAAAAAAAAAAATCTCTATCCTAATTTTATTCACCAAGCGAATAGGTGTCTACAAACCAAAAGTTAAAGATACAAAAGGTGAGGAGGACTAGACCAAAACCTCACTAAGGAAAAATCAAGCGACACAACATCAAAAGTCAAACGAAAGGAGCACAAAAATACAAGAGCCCACAACCAAACGGAAATTCCGAGTGTGTGCCATGCCACCCAACGGAAGTTCTAACCCCAAAGCAAGTAGATGTCACCAAGCATATCAACTACGAAAATAGAATGCCCCACGCATCAATTGCGCTCCAAAGCTCCCTAAGGCAATTGCCTTTCATCCATAGTTGTAAATTGACACCAACACCTCAACGCGTTGCCTAGTTTAGGGCACAATTACCTTCCCGGGGTACCTATCCAATTGATTCAAACTATTGGACCAGCTCAAGCAGCTCCTACCAACGCGCATTCCTAAACACATGTGGGCACATCCCACAAAGAACCGCATCCGCCAATTCTCTAGCATCCAGCTCCAATAGAACATCCCTGTAGTTTCGACCCATAGAAAGACAATTGCATACCTACCAAGAGAGCCAAAAATCTCCACACTTAATTCATTTTCACTCAATTCAATCCCGTTCAAGAAATAAATTCTCGTCAATTCATTTTCAACAAATTCCACATGCACAAACGCAATCCTCAAACAGAGTTAATCTATTCTAAGCATGGACATTTCAATGTGGTTGACTATTTAAATTTAGACTGTATTGGTGACAAAGATAGAAAATTAACCTCTAGATACTATACGTATGTATGAGGTAATCTAATCACTTAGAGGAGCAAAAAACAGAATGTGGTGTCTAAATCTAATGTAAAAGCATAATATAGATATGTCTCAAACAAGTGAAATGGTGTGGTTAAGATTTCTTTCGACAAAAATTGATTTTTCTGTTCCTATATTAATGATTATGCATTGTGATAATCAAGTTACATATAAATTACGAGCAATCACACATTTCACAAACAAACCAAACACATTGAAATTGATTGCTACTATTTTTGTGTTAACTTGTGAAGAATGGGACTATTACAAATCATCTCAACAACTTGTTGATATATTTACCAAACATCTTGGGACTAATATATTCAAGGATCTATGTAACAAGCTGGGTCTCTTTGACTTATATCACCCAACTTAAAGGAGAGTGTTAATTACTACACCTTGTATATGGGTCTTTGAGTGCATTTACAAACAATTTTTTTTAACTTCAAGAGTTGGAAAAAACTGAAACTAGAATTAATTTCGTGAACAAAGTTGAAACAGTATAATAATTTAGATGATAAAAATTTATACATTGCAATCTATGCAATAATAATGACGTTTGATTTTAAGAGTTGAAAAAAGCTACTCATGAACTATGTATATGGATATTCAGATTTTGTAGAGGATTCATTTACTTTTGTATATATTTCCTGTATCTAATAGTAAACCCTAGAGATTATTACTTTTCCATCACATTAAACATTCAGCACATGTTCTTATTAGGGAAAAATTATTTAAGACTTCAACAAGGAATTTTTTTTGAATTAACGACTTTGCTGATAAATTTTCCTACTTGTTTGTAAAAACTTAAAAGAAATAATAGATTATAGCATGTTATTTGTTTCTTTGTTTTTTTACTAATTATGGAATTGAAATGATTGATTGAGATTTTATTAGTAATGTTAAATTTTCATCATCTTTCATTAGGAAATAATTATTTTAGATTTTAATCAGGGAACTTTTTGGATTTTGAATTTAAATCTGAGGTGCTTGATTAGGATACAAATAATCAGATTTGATAAGTAATTGGGGATTTCAGAAGCAAACAACTGTAATCATACTAAACTCATTAATGTTATATTTAGATTAAAGGTCATTTCAGAGAGATCAAAAAATTATCGACCTATCAGTAGGGGTTACTTTAGTATAATAGATGATATGGTAATTTTAAATTTGAATTACGCATAATTTTTGTGACCCAATCATATTGGAATGAAACACTGATGGAGCATTTTCTCAGGCCATATTTGTTAACAATTCAATGAGCTCACTTATTTTAAAATTAAATGTATTTTGGGTGTTCAGTAAATATGGCTGGTGGTAGGGTGCTGGGTTTGTTTAATGCATATTGTAGATATTTAGCTGTGAAACCTACACAAAGCCAATAATGTTGCACCATAACTTGGTATCTATTCTAGACACAAAATTTAGTGCATTTCAACACACTTTTTATTAAGCTACTAAAAATGCATGCTTCAGATTTAGGCTCTGTTTGTTTCAGATTTATGGCCTTAATGTTATAAGACTATATGATGTGACAACAATGACATGACAAATTATGACAAAAATCAAGTGGATTATGTACAATAACTTTTAGTAGTAAATTCCATAATCTCATAATCAATTTTTGCTTTTACTAGACATTTTTGTTCTTATAATCAAAAACCTATAATCCCAACCAAACAATAATCAACAATGCATCTATAGTACAACAAAATCCACATTCTCAGCTATTGCACATAATCTCGATGTATAATCTAGACATTTTATACCTAAACAAAACTAAGCCTTAGTATCTTGTCAACTTGAAACTTTTCTTACTTGTCAGTCATTTTCAGTTGCATGCCAAATTAATGTTAATATTATACCTAACAAATTTTTGCAAAGTCATGCATCAAATCTACAAAATAATGTGTGTGTGTGCACACTTTCTGAAGAGATGTATGTGCACTTCCCATATTGTCAAAATCAGTATGTCACTTGGTAAATTAGTATGTCAAAATCACTTTACAAAACTTAAGTATACTGATTTGCAAAGACAATATACTGAGTTTGCAATTTGATATACTGAACATTATATCATTATATTCAAATTATGACAAAGAAAATTTTAGGCTAGATTTTAACATACCGTTAATATAAACAACATATCAATTTTTCAGGTTCGATATATCGATTTTGTAATTTGGTATATCAAAAGCATAGCTCAACATAACCTAGCACAATCAAACTATGTTAACTAATACAACACAAACAATCCACAAACTGTGGGTCATGTCTCGGCCACCTCCTTTCTCCTTTGACATGGTATAACCCAACATGAATAGTGTTCAAGCATGATATCGGTCAGGCTATACCAACCTAACACAACCCATTGACCCTATAGTTTCAAGGCCTTGGATCTATCATATTTGGCAATGAAGATGTTGTAGATGATCTCTAAGCCAATGGAAATATGATTGGCCTTTTCAGTGGTAAGTTGGAGATCAAGGAGACTAAGTAAAAGAACTCCTCGAATCCAACCTCATCATCCTCACGATTATAGTTTCAGAGGCCTCCATAGATCTATTGGTCTTGGCGGTTGCTATGGTGGTTATGATGAGGTGGTGGTGGTTATGGCTACAGTTTCTTCAGTGGTGTTTTAGGTAGTTATCAAGGTCAACCTTCCATTAGCTACCCTAGTTGTGGATCATAAAATGGTGGATCTGGAGGTCTAGGTGGTTGTGGACTTGATCAGCGATTTGCTGATCATGGTGTCACAAACTTTGGAGGTGGTTGACATTCTGGCCAAGGGGCTGGTTTTGGCTCAAGTGCTTATATGGAGGTAGAGAAGACTACGATGGTGCAGGACACCAACATCTTTATGAAATATAGGAAAATACTGCTCGTTTGTAATTGTGCTTCTCTAGTTGTTTTAATGATTTCTAGCTTTTGAAACTCAAAACTGCCACTTTCTTAGTAGATACTTTCTAGTACTCCACAAGTCCTACAAGAGGGGGCAGACAGAATATTGAGCTGAAGCTAGAATTTTATGCAAGTCTTGAGATGTCAAGATACCTGAACTAGTTACATGTGATCTTCAAGAGATTATGTTAGAATTATATGCAGTATTCTCCTTGTGGCTTGGTTTCAAGTATGCACTTTGATAGTTAATGACACTGGCCAATATAATTGGATTAGATCACAATGCTTATTACTCAAGCAACTGAGGCAATAAGGTGCTTCTAAGGTTAACTCCAACTTGACACCATAAAAATATGGTTCTAGCTGCTGCATATTTTGAATATTAGGATACCTAATTTACCCCCACAAAAATTTATTTTCTTCTGTTATAATAGTCTTAATGTCTCACAACAGTAAAACGGAGAAAATAACTCATGACTATACAGAATGACCTCTCTGTTTTAAGTAAGATGCCCACATTTCATCGTTGTGTAAGAGGCTATACAATCTAAACAGACCAACACATCTATCTAATCCAAAAAGAAGCACACTTATAGATCTAAAAAAGACCACAAATGATGGAATACAAGAAAAGTGTCACGACAAGGAAATTAACAATAAACCTACACTTATATAAAAGATGAATCTCTAACTTATTGACACTTAATTTTAAGTTGAATATCCATATTTCTACAATTACTAAAACAACTAAGCATAGCAGAATTATAAGCATTACCATTATAGATATCAAAAGTAAATAACATTTTCTGGAGCTCTCTGATACAAGAAGACACAAGACTGGCAAGGGAAGCTGTTAGTGTCTGGATTACATTTTAAGACATTTTCCTTGCCACATTTCTTTTGATAATTGCATGAATCTAGAAAAAAATTGACTCAGTTCAGATCAAAACACAAATGCAAAGAAACATTCAAGAGCATGCCAAAGACTCAAAACAACCTAGATATGAGATCAGGCATGTGTAATATACCATAATATTCAAAAATGTCACAACTGATTAATGAACCCTTTTATTGAGTAGTATATTCATGAAACCGTTAAATAATCACCTGAATATCCTCTTCACTTGATGAAATGCATCCAGCTTCAGATGACTCAGCAGATGGTGCATTCTCATTGGGTGACTCCATTTTTTTATGAGATATTTCAATTTGATGGCCTATACGAGGATGAAAAAACTGTTATACTTACAACGTACAAAGGCTCGCAAGATCTATTAATGAGGGCGTTTACCATATGGACAAATAAGAAATGATAGTCAAGTCAGACACAAGCATACCTAGTCATTTGATATTTTGCATGTTACCATGCTAAAAATCATATATGGTTGTGCTCTACCTCATGAGAACATCAGTTCCTTTGTTAAATGGACATATAGTCATATAGGCATTGTTAAAGCAAAGAAAGTAAACATTTTCGGTTCTGAAAAGAAAAGAGAAAACAAAATCTTAAATAGAAAATATCAGAATGGAAGGCTCTGAGAAGAATGCCTTTGCAAGCCTAAATTTCTAAATTTCTGGTCCTAATACAGCATTTTATTTTAATAAAAACCTCAAAAGGATTTGTGCGAGCACTCCTCCCTGAGCAACAGGAAGTGCCACGAAGTTATCATAATTCAACCATCATTATTAACTTTCTTTGAAATTGCAGACCTCTCATATATTGCACTTTTGCTATTGTACACACAATACATTCTAAGCACACATTTAGACTGGTGGCCTATGACCTATCATCAAGGATATAATTCTGCATTTTGTGCACAGCAGCATAGTAGATACTGAGATCACTCTGTAGACATGCTGTGCTGGCCATGCCCCTGCTCACTCAGTAGATCCTACTCCTCAGCCGCACTTCTTGTTGCAGGACCCTTGCTTATATGGATTAATCGATGGTAAAAGCAATTATTATCTTTTTTTGTAAATTTCTCATTGGATTTTCCACGTCTGTTGAAATCCCTATGGCAATTTTTGCACTTCTCTTATTTTCCAAAAAAACGAAATTCTCTTAAAACACCATTCTCTTTTTTCTCTTAAGGCATTGTCTGCACAGGTAGAATGAAATCCAACAGGTTTATAACAAAGGTCATAGCTTTGGAACTTTGCGTGAGCATTCCAATTAATACGTCCAAAGTTTAATTGTGTGGGCATCTTCAATTCACCATGCCTGCCCTTTTTAAGGTGATATGCCATTATCTATGCCTGCTGTGTTTATTCCACCACAACAGGCTTCTCCACCATTGGTTTGATAGTTGATGGTTGTACTTGATCGTGCACTTCATGTTGCTGGACAGTTGTTGCACCACTCACACAACTAAAAAGGGTCAACTTACTGAGTTCACTGTTTGGGGCATGATCCTCAGGCTCCATGTTTGTCCTTATGGAGGTTATATATATAGTCCAACCAGTATTTCAAGTCATAATCAATGCCTTGAAAAACCAACAAACCCAGATCTACTACAAATTAATGCAAGGGTCGGACTTCTCGAGAAATATAATGCCCCCTCCATTAGTGGCATCAATTGTCCATTTTTCATACAATCTAAATATTGCATTAGCAACCATGGAATGGGAAACTTTAAACAGCAGTTGAGGCCCCAACCTTTCTGAATGAGCAGAAAAAAATAGAAACACTAATTTGTGTTTTATTACATCAGGAATCTTTTGCTACTGGTCAAGACAACTGATGACAATGATAAATATCACCTAATCCACGTATCATGTATCTGTTATTGTGCAACAGATTTTTCTTGCATGTCATCAAGAAGCTTCTATTTCTGTTTTTTAGCTTTTTGGTAAAAAAATTTCGTCACTCAAGAAACTTTTTGTTTTCCAAAGCTTATCAAGTTTGATGGGTAGGTTTTTTACATCACATGCATCGTATCAACTATAAAGAACTTGGCCTTGTGTATGGTTCTAGCCAAGGATTCAAATGTCGATATCGTATCGAGGATCGGTCCTCTAAAAAAAGGAAATGTATCGAGGATCAAGAATCGCATTGGTGGAAAAACAATACTTTTGTCGAAATGATTATAAAATACAAAATTTCAATTTGAAACTTGACGATAAGATATAATAAGTTATGAAAAATGTATAAAAATGCTTAGATAAATTTTTTAGACAATTATCAAACATAAAATATCAATCAGATAGAGATATAATAGTCACATGTACGAAAAAATCTTAAACTATTTGTTTATATATTTGTTTTTTTATTTTATTTTTGAAGAGTTTTTTTTTCTTTGACATGATTGTATTTTATTTTATTTTTTTAATTCACTGTTTTTTTTTGTTTTTTTTCATGTAACTTTTTTTTCTTATTTTTTCTTTTTTCTTTTTTTGTCTTTTTATTTACTGTATTTGTTTTTTTATTTGCTTCTCTATTTTTTTACTTTTTTGTCATTTTATTTACTGTATTTGTTGGCATTTTATTTTCCATATCTTTCATGTGACTTTTTAATTTTTTCAATTATTTTTTGTATTTTTTATTTTTATTTACTTTTTATTTATTTTATTTTATTTAACTTTCTTTCATTTCTCTATCTTCTTTTTTTTACTTTACTTTTTTTACCCTTTTTTTTTATCCTCACCACCTCACATGCCTGACAGCAGCCAACCCTTCGTCTTCCCCAAGCAACACTGCAGTAGGCCAGCACAACAACGAAAGCACCCAAAAACTCTACAACTTGAAACCGCCAAAAACCCATTTTGTGAAAGCTCAAAACCTCGAAGTGCGAAAGACAGTGACAACAATCGACGACTCAACAAATCAATCGATATTTTCCTTTAGATCGATCGATTCAAACTTCCTTAACCTAGAAAAACATTAGATCGAACGATCTAACAATCCAAATCAAAGGATCATTCGATCCCTTTGACTTTTAAAAATCTTACATGTTTCAGTACCGGCCATAGCAAAAATTGACACGGATCATCGAAACTTGAATCCTTGGTTCTAGCCTTCTAGGCTTCTAGCCATATACTCATCTCTGAAATTCACCCAACTTACCTACCACAAAGTTTCCTCCTGCAAAAATTTATCCCTAGTGTCAGAAACTCAAACTAAATCACCATGTCCAAAATGTTGACAATCTAAAGGCATGAGTGCAAGTTGTTACTCTTTCCATAATCATGAACGCAAATACAACTTCCATTCAGAATTTCAGACCTCGATGCCCTTATAACCCCACAATCAGTTGCACATTACTATGAATGGCATAAAAAGAGAAGTTACAAAGAAGGTCTATAAGCATTTGAATATGAATCCAAAATTATCCAAGCACATCTGAATACAAATCTGTATCTAACAGATTTTAATTTTTTGATGAGTGTCTAAATCCAAAAAATGCATCTGAATTTGATTAGAAATCTGTTATCTGAATCTGAAAACATTTGAATATGATTAGAAAATTCAGTTATTATCCATATATGATTAGAAATTTTCAATATGACAAATCTGTATCTGAATCTGAAAACATTTGAAACAATTTAAAATATAAATACACATACACGTGTGTATGTATTCTGCATGATTATATTATCTAATTTAACAGAGCATATCTTATATCCATGTAAAATAAAAATAAGTTATATTTAAAAGTGATTTATGCATATATTAGATAGATGCCGATTCCAATACAAATTCAAATATTTTATAAATAAAAATCATTTTTGGATTTGGATTTTTTATTGAATGTATCGACATTTGAATTTGATCCAAAATTTTTCAGATTCAAATCAGCTCATTCAGATTTTTTCAGACAAAAAATCCAACCATTTGGATACAGATTTCAAGCAAATATTAGGATTTCAAATATCCACAGACAACGCATACTTCGGAACTTGTACGTTATAACTAACAGAGCTCAACCTACAGCAAAAAACTTTAAGCCAATCAGATGGGAAATGCCCAAAATTCCTATCCATGGACCACAAGTTGGGAGTCATTGGATCCCAAAGTCCAGTACATCTTTCATTTGTCTTTCACAATTGTTTACCTCTTAAGTAACTCCAACGCACCTTTGCTACCAGTCTTCTACGGTCATGTTGTCTTCCATAAACTTTTTATATCTAAATTGGAAGACAGAACTATTCTGAATGACTTTTTGATGGAAGAAAAGGTAGAAGAATCTCATATTCTTTGAAGACAACCCCAAAAATTTGTATGACCACAAAATTCAACTGCAAATTCCATCATCAGAAACTTGTGGTAGTTCCCAATTTTCCTTGGTCACCCTTGCGACATTTCCTAAAAGCTATCAAGAATACCCCACTAAACACTTTCAAATACACTATTCTTCTGGTGTTCTTTTAATTAAATCTTTAAAATACACTTATTATAAGCTTTGCAGTGACATTGGTGTTACTATATCCAATTAAACTCGATTTTCTGTCACAGAAACCACCCAAACCACCACCTAACCAACTGTTGAGCTTAGACTCCAGATTGGAAATTAAAACATGGCACACCTGTTGGTTATTTTCCTTGTATGAATTTTTTTCTGTGGCTTTCAGCTGTTGACCTCTCAAGCACACCTAGTCATAATAAAATTTTCTGCAACAAAAGTATGATGTATAAATTTCCTTGATTTACAAGCACAAGGAAATGGACATTTTACATAAAACTCTTGTTAGAACTTGGGATCTTGATTTTCTTTATTGAATTCTATCAGCTGTACCAAAAATTGTCAGAAACCTACTAAGCAAATACTTGTCCAATCCAGCATGTGACAAAGAAAATTTAACGTGCACATTTTACACGTAATGCATATTGATCTCTTTTTTCATGTGTGTCATTTCTCAAACATCTAGAATATGAGACTGCAGTCCCTAAAGTCATTCCTACTCATAATAAATGTCACTTTTTTGAGTGTTTGATGAATGTTATATAAAAAGGTTTACAATTCTTTGATGATTTACAAATCAATGTGTTTATCATAATTAACATTTTTTCTATAAAAATCATTTCACATGCATTTTGCATCATTGCCAAAAAAAAAACTGAAATAAGATATGCAAGTATGATGACAGGTAATAAGCAAAGGAAACTTTGTACTCGTAAGAATTTCAAAGAAAAATAACCCAAATGGGATATGATCGACAACTATATAATGAATTAACTTAACCCACTTTTCTTGTGATTACAAGAAAAAAATTCAACAACGGCATCAAAAACATAGATATCAAGACAACCTACAAATTTTTCAGCACTCAACCAACCTTCAGGAGGGAAATCCTTGTTTCCAGTATCGTTCTTTTCCAACTCAATTTCCTCTCTGACGCTTTCATCCTCGTCATAGTTTTCTTCATCAAATATAGAGATTTTGGAGTTTAATAAATCCAAAGAAACGTCAGAAGAAAAGTATTCCTCTTTTGACAACAAATGGTCCTCCTCAGTTGGGACCTGAACTTCAGGACCCTCATACTGCTCTTCAATATCCTCATAGTCAATGGCATCTTCAGCTTTCTGGTCGTAATCTAAGAAATGAAGGGAAACGGAAAAGGATAAGTGCAAATTAGAACAGAAAAAAATAAAATCACCATGAAAAAGGCATTCATTTATTACAAGTTAAAAAAGAGAAATATAATTCCAAAAAATTGGAAAATTTATTGACATGATATGAGAAAATCCAGATACCACTTAAAAATTTTAATTGAGATAAAACGTTTATAGTGAAGCAGATTTGCTCACAAAAGTTCGTGAAGCATTTATATGCCATCATGTGAGAAAACACTTTTCCAAAATTTCACACCACAGATATAACTTCGAATATGTATAAGTAATGAATCAAAAGTTAAAAAGAAAGCAAAAAACTTCATTATGAAAATCTTACCACCATGTTCACATGCACTGGCTGATGTTGAAGGTGATTTTGTTAACTACATAAAACATAAAAAATGACCCATAAATGGCATTATCAAATGTAGAATGAAGGCATTATTCAAAATTTATGAACTACCAATGTTTATAGTCAAGATACCCTAATGCACGCACCCTGAAAGAACAAACCCTTTAAGCATTCATTCATTCATTCATACATGCATAAACACACACAAATTGACTTGAGATATCTCTATATACAGAGAACAAAGGTAGTATGTTCCTTATGATAATTCAAGCAAAGGCTAGCCAACCATGCTTGTGGACTGACTTTTACAATGCTTCATATTACCTCTCACCTTCACCAAGGCAAGCCTCCAACAGAGATGTAGTATACAATCTTCTTTAGGTTGTTTCTTTATCTCATAAACAACTTTTTCACTGACCATAAATTTTGAGTT
This sequence comes from Amphibolis antarctica, assembly GCA_024699675.1. Lineage (NCBI taxonomy): Eukaryota > Viridiplantae > Streptophyta > Magnoliopsida > Alismatales > Cymodoceaceae > Amphibolis > Amphibolis antarctica. The sequence continues at coordinate 57,043 of JAMKPZ010002255.1, forward strand.
AAACAATCTAACCTCTTTTTTCTTTTAAAATATCAATGTCATACGTTAGAACTATGGATATATGTAAGGGAACGTATGCTTATGAGATTCTTACTTTACAATGTTTGCATGTTAACACTTTTTATTACCCCTCACCTTGATCCAAGCAAGCCTTTGACAGAGGTATAGCATACAACCTTCAGATTTCTTCCATCTCATGGACATTTTTCTTTTTCCCTTTTTTTACTAACCATCCATTTTGAGGAGATCAATGATTTAACTTCATTTTTCATTTCAAGGCATCAATAAGTCGTGTTGGAAGTTAGAATCATAGATGTAGATAAAGAAATACATGCATATGTTGTCATACAACCTTGTAGAAAGATTTTTTGTTATTGTTAGAATTTATAGATTCCCATTACATATTCTTCTCAATCATTTGGTATGTAGAATAGCTTCTAGGATCCATGTTCCTGGTACAAGTGTCTTCCAAATCAATTCCTCCATTTCATCAAGGTAATGCACTGCATTTTACAAGTTTCTATTGTCTTGACAATATACTACTGCAAGGTTTAGTAATGCTAGTGGGAAAATAGCTTATTGAAACTATTAGGTGCATCTGTAGAATCTCCTTGTCACAGCTTTTTCCCATCAACATTTCGGAGAATTTTTATGCATAAAAGAAAATATTATATATTGAAATGAGCCAGAGTTAGAAACATGTTCAGTCCATTTTCAGGAATAAGTCAGTCATATTAATTAACTACAAGTAAATTAGGCATATCCCCATTGAAGAAATTTATTGGCCAAAGAGAAGTAAATTCAAAGATGACAATAAGAAAAAAAAAGATAGATCTTTAAATCTGGGGCTTTTCTCTCTATTTTGTAAGAGATTTCTGTATTTTAAATGTAGTCCTATTTTTGTTATCTAAAAGGGTTTGTAATAGAGAATACTACAACACTTCATCAACATTAATTGTATCAAACTATATTTTTTCATAAAAAAGAACTCACATCATAAGGTTGACAAGGAAAACAATTCTAGATGAAAGATGGACTCACATCAATGTCTGCCAAGGATGGACCAAGCTTGCTAGCCAATGCAGCAAAATGCTCTTTTGCATCCTAAATAATAAGTGAAATGTTAAACATAAGAAAATCAGAAAAGATGATATTCTCGGTAATGAATGAGAATGTATGAAAATAGAACTAAATACAAGACAACAGATATGAGGGTGATTTAAACTTCAAATCAAATCATACTAACTCGTGGAAGAAAAAGGTAGATATTCATTGAATCTCTAAAGGAGAGCAAGAATAAAGAGGTCAGATATTATTTAAGCGAGCCTAACAAAAGTTTATTTATTGAATTTTATTCTAGGCGCAGAACACACTAAATGCCAGCACTGAAATGCATTATAAGTGTGATACATGTAGTGTTTGACAATCGACATGTTTCAGAAAAATTTCAAAAGAACAGCATGTGGTAACACTAAATCATATATCTTATGAACGATTTGATAATTCTTTACCATGATTCTACCAACACAATACAGATGCATAAGTATGCAAACCATGATACAAACCATGAATTGCGTGATTTTTCATAAGGCCAAACAAGCAAACTTTCTATATAGCAAACCATGATGATAAGTATGCTTAGCTTCAACTTGATGTCCCTGAATCACCATTGTGACTTTATGAATTGCGTGACAACAGAAGCAGTGGTGAGTACGGTAAGCTGGATGGACGACTTAAAATGAAAACAAGCACAATTTGGTATCATCGGAAGTCTCGCATCTACCTCTGACCAAAAATAGGATGACAGGATGTATAGTTCGCATTGGAATACAAATCGATGTTCAGGATAACGAAGAAAGGACTAGCTAGAGTAACCAGTAATAATGTAATATATAACGCTGAAATATCCATAGATGTCGTTCTGTTGCAGACATTCAAAGTTTCACCCACTGTCGCCGAATCTAGCGCTCTCCCGACTACCCTCACGTACAACCCATAGGTGACAGGCAGTCGTCATAAGACCAAAATAATAATAATAACCCGGCAAAAAATGGAAAGCAGAGTACCTCATCAAGATAGTCAACATCGAGATCACCGGCATTATCGACGTTCCCGAACATAAACCCCAGGAGCCGGTTCCCCCCATCGGACTCCTCGTACTCGTTCTCGTCATCTGCAACACGCACGCACAAAAACCATGGCAACCGAAATGAAAACACTCGTCAACATCAGACGAAACAAGAAAGCTCAACTGATCACAAACAAAAGGGGCCTTGCCTTCCTCGTTCTCTCCGCGAGACACAGCGTCGGAATCGGCCATCCAACGCAATCAGGATTGGGAGAAGCAAAGGCCTATAGGGCTCGGAGGAAGGAGGGCGGGACGAGAGGGGAGTACGAGAGCACGAGGCTGTGGCCGAAGATTCGAGATCATCGGAAGTAAATGGTAGTTCGTAGTCTTGCCCTGTTGCCGCGGTCCTTGGGCCTTCAGATTTGGGTCTCTGGTATACCTGGCTTGGTGATGTATATATAGTTGGGAGAATGGTGGGAAAGGGAACAAGGCGGTAGTCGGTTTTCTTTTTTCGATCTTGGTCGTTTAAATAAACTTCTAATTTAATTGAGATTTAGGGGTCATTGAAAATTTTGGGAAAAAACAAATTTTTATATTTTTAGTATTTGTGTATTTTTGAAATATTTGAAAAAAATTTAATTTTTTTTATTATTATAAGTATAAAAAAAATTTCAATATTTCTGTTACATTTCTTATATTTTGCCTAACGTCTTCTATTAAATTCATATTTATAAAAAAAAAAAATTTATATTTAAAATATTAAAATATAAAATATTTATAAATTTTAAATAAATTTTTCCAAATTTGTACAACATACACAAATAATTCTAAAATATTTTCCTTTCTCTTTTTAAAAATTTCTATTTTTCAAATTTTCAAAAAACCCTTAATATTAATTATTTATTAATAATAAATCTCACATGAATCATATTTTTAAATTCAATTTTACCGTATGTGTATACAACACCTATAATAAAAGTAAACTCATTTTTAAATACATCACTTTGGTATTGAAATTGTGTTTTTTAATCGTATTAATATTTTCATGGAGTATCTCTAACTTCTTGTTATTATTATAATTTAAGATAAAACCATCCTTGGTTATGACTTAATAAAATTTTATTGTGACCTGACTCAATAAGTTATTTGTCACCGTGTTGATTTCCATGGCAAATATTGAATAACTTACATCTTGAGCCTCGTCGATTCCACCAATATATGAAGCTATCGCCTGTGAATTCATACAAGACTACAAGTGTAATTTTTTTAAATTTGCAACGGTTGTTTAATTGTTATAACTGATATTGATATTATTGTATAATATAAATACACATTAAGGCATTGTTCAAACAAATCCACGAAAATAAATAACGATGATTGTTGTCTAGTTTTCTGGTAAAGGTTCAAAAGCCTCTGAAAGTTTTAAAATTTTCCAAAAAAAATGAAGTGCCAAATAAAATTTACGTTTATATCTGAAATTCTTTTTGTTAGATGTGAGAATTGTCTTGGTCCATTTTTCTCAAATATATATTTTAAAGTTTATTTGTGTATATTAAAAATTTAAGAAATAAAAATTTAAAAAAATAAAATAAAATCGGAAACATAAAAAATTCTATGATAAATTCTATGATTATTTATGTATTTTATGAAAATCTAAAAAATAATTTAAATTAAATTTACAAATATTATATATTTTAACATTTTAAATATCATTTCATTTTAACTTCAATAATAATACGTTGATAACGGAAATTAAATTACATTTATTATAATTTTATTTTTATAAAATTTAAATTCATTATAATTATATATATTAACTATATCTATGTATTATGTACTTCATTGAAGTCAAAGATAGACTTTAAGTAAGTTCGATGAATGTTGGAAATAATCAAAGTTTTACTTAAAATTAATGATTACAACAACATTACATGATCTATTACATAGTTGTTGACAAATAAACATAGAAATTGAAAGTAGTTGAACATAAGAAATGAAAGTCAAAATAGGTTAAGTAAATGTCAAGAAAACGTTAAGATCAATAAGATATTAAATAAGATGCATATGATCAAGAAAATATATTATGGTAAAATTTTCTAAGAATTTTCCAATACAATAAGTAAAAAGTTATAGAAAAAATCTATAATTACAGTAATAAAAATTTATAACTTTTTAACTTTGTTCAGAATGTACACATTTCTGAAAGTTCAAAAAAAAAATTCAATTTTTTTTAAAATTCGTAAGGAGCACAAACCATCTGTTAGAAGAGATTAGTAATATTTTTTTAAATAATAAATACTAAATTATTTTTTAATTATTTTTTCTCATTTTAAAAAACACAAATCTCCCATTAAACTACAGTAAAAAAAATTAGTGCGAATTGCAGAGAAAATAACCGCTACACAGAAATAACCACATAGGAAAAATTGCAGAGAGAGAGAGAGAGAGAGAGAGAGAGAGAGAGAGAGGGAGCGAGAGGGCAACGCGAACGCGGCGGGAACGAGGGGTAAACAGCTCGGGTGCGGTCCTCTTTTTGCTCGAGGAACACATATGCCAACCACACGAGAGCGGAGAAGGGGAGGGAAAGGAATCGACGTCGGTGAGTTCGCACCATTTCCTCCCGCCTCGTCCAACAACGCCGTCTCCCATGCTGGGCAATTCTTTGCTCGTCAAATTGCAGGTTTGCGGTGGGGATGGATGAAAAGGCGGTGGACGACTTGATACAGAGGCTGCTGGAGTCGAGGAAGGGTAAGTCCTCCAACGGTAGTGGGGGGAGCAAGAGGGTTCCGCTCGAGGAGTCCTTGATACGTGGGCTCTGCATCACTGCCAGGGAGATATTTCTTGCCCAGCCCAACCTGCTCAAACTGGAGGCCCCCATCAATATCTGTGGTACGAGGCATGCATTTGTTTTGTTACTGTGAATTTTCTGCTAGATTTGCAACGTTTCATAGGTTGTCCGTGGATTGAAATCATTAGATTTGTCTGTTCCACACGGAGGAGCACACAACAAGCTTTGCTGGAAAAAACCTAGTACCTATTAATTATTAAGGGAAATCACCTAGACGCCGTGATTTTTTAAAATCTTTAGTCGTAAGATCATAAGCCTGCTAAACGATTTTTTTTCCGAGTCGTATACTCTAAAGCAAAGTTGGGTTTTCGGCTTGACAGCTCATATCTTATTGTTTCCGCCAAATGTCATATACTCTGAGGCATGCCCTAATCAATACTTTTTTGAATACCCAACAATCTTGCAAGATCAAATCTTAAAAGGATAACTTTAATTGCCGTAAAGAAAACATTGTTAGTCACAATATCCTTATCTCATGACACTACTTCCTTATCAGCTGAATCCTACGTAATAGTTGAAATACACGCCATTTTTCATTCGGGCGAGCATCGACATCAATTTTAATTTTAC